>BBSZ01007120.1:0-23256 GCA_000981365.1 Subanguina moxae | reverse complement strand
ACTCACTGAAAAAATCTCGACGTATTATTTCAGCTTCGCTAGCGGACATCTTGTCTAAAATGTTATTCGTAAAGCACAATCCAAAGAGCGACAGAAGGTCAGTGAACCAACTAGGAAATAACAAGGAGTTGTGTTTGATGTTGCATTTTGCCAAATTGAAAGCCTAGCTAGCCTAGCTAGAACGTTTTGTCAACTTTGAATGCGGTCCCATTTTGGGCGGTTTCGCTCCAATTAAGGCATGTCCAATTATGATCGGTCCAATTATGGTCCAATTATGGCCGGTCCAATTATGGCTGGTCCAATTATGGTCGGTCCAATTATGGATGGTCCAATTTTGGGCGCGGTCCAATTTTGGCGCGGTCCAATTTTGTCACGTACCGTTTAAAGTCTACACGGCTATTATCGGGTGTCTGAAACTTCATCGGCCCAATACATTTGAAAGTAAGAAAAAAAAATACACCAAATGGACATCCACATGGTTTGGTTGGTGCAGAGAGCATCCAGCATGGCTGTGGTTGGTCCATAAATATAGCCTCAAAATTTCGAAGATCATATTCAAGTCAAAATTTCAGTTTCAAAAATGTGTGGCGAGCCAGCCGTTTACCATCTTCTCTAGACACCATTGCACCATCGAGTTCTGGCTCAGCTGGCAACGCGTCATCCTGTAGTCGCAAGGTTTCGACCCCGATGGGAATTTGTTCGTGTCCAAAAAGTTAGGCCCACCCTGTATAACTTTTGAGAGTTTTTTTTTACTCCGTTTGGATCTCTGAAAATGAAGCACATAATAACTTAGTGGTGGGCTGAATGTGCACAATGGATGGCTTATGTGATCTGTGCGATGCAAAAGAGAGACAGGCAGCAGCATCAGCAGCAGCAAAGCCTGGAGAATGGAGAGAGGGATCTGACACAGAAAATAGTGGGGGCTGGCTTAGCCTAGTCATTTTTCAAAAGAAAGAAGTGGATTTGAGGGATTTGTGCGTGGTTATGGAGGCTGAGGGAAAAGGCATTGGAATCTATTCCATGATCCATGCAATTTTAAAGAGGGATTTCTCGGAATGTGTGTTTAGTCGTAAACTTGGTTGTAAGAAGGGAACGAAGAGCTGCCTATACTTTACCTTCACCAGCTCTCCCTCCTCCTCTACTCCTGCCTGCTATATTGGAATTCAGTTGTTCGCCATAAAGAGCTCCTTCACTCACTCTTCTTACCCTCGGTTACCCTCATTCACAAACTTATTTTTTCGGTTATTTCGTGAGGTTGGTTTGGAAGATTCGTCTACATATATATTGCCTTTTATGTTGACAATTTTTCTGGCGCTACTTACATATACCCTCCTTCCAATCAACTTTGTTTAACATGTTACTAAACACCCCATACCTACTCCTGGCATATCTTTTCCTAGCAGCTAAAACTGTTTGACATACATTTCGTGACGGCCACCTACTGCATAAAGAAGCCCCTACAAGTATTTGGTTGGTACTTAAATACTTTTGGTACTTTTTTTGTGGTTGAGATGCGCACACACACACACATACCTGAGACATAAATCAGTCGAAAGTGAGTCTGGATGCATAAAACATGTATGCATACCAGAGCTTCTTTATGCGGTAGGCCCCAGTCAACCAAACTATGTTTACTTTTGGTGTTTAGACTACCGTATAACCTCTATTAATCCTCCCCCTCTCTCGTCACCACGGTCGGTGGTCAACTATTTTTTACGGCTTAACCACCCGACAATTGGGTAGCGACACCGCACTCAAAAATGTAGCTGAGATTCAGGGATATATTTTTGAGTATGATGTCGCTACCCAATTGTCGGGTGGTTGAGCTATAAAAAATGGTTGACCATCGACCGTGGTGAGGAGAGAGGGGGGAGGATTAATAGAGGTTATACGGTATAGATTTTGAAAGTTCTTGCAAAATTTAAGTATAGGGATTGTACCGTCAGTCACTTTCTGAGTTGGGACCGTAGAAAACGGGTCGTTATAACGAGAGTCGACTGTATAGCTATAAAAAATAAGCAGTGTTTGCAGTTATTTATCCATGCTCAATCTAAAAGCTTGTGGAGTGGCTCTCTGTGTCATTATTCTGCTCCCAGAAGGTTTGTGATTTTACTAATCTGCTTATTTTCCTTTATTAAACATGTGTTCCACATCAATTCATAACAAAATAATCCGTTAAAGTGGGTCACCTTTATGCAATGTCCAAAAATAAAAACTTCTCTTTCCACTTTCAATTCTTCCATATACATGAGGGAACAATTAGTGGGGGATGTCATAAGAGGTATCCTTTTTTGTTTCACAGTTTACTTCAGCAGCTGAGGATTGGGTCAAGGTTTTTTTTCTACCTTGATTAATGTGAGATAACCAGCAAGCAAGCAAATTTAAATGTCAAAATATTAAAGAAGGAAACAGAACACGAAAAGTAGTAAATATTTTGGAGTAGATGTTTGGAAATTGTGATTTACTAGGTATAGAAAAAAAAATTGACTTGGAATGAGGTTGCCTCAAAAGCACTAGTACAGTCAAACCTGGATAAGCCGACACCCCTAAATTCAAAAAAATGTGTTTGTGGCATTGTGTTTTTGACCTATGTTTTGCTGGTGTCTTCTAAGCATGTTATATACCAAAATTTAGCTTAGATTCTAGGCTACGTTTTGGTATATAACATGCCCAGAAGACACCAGCAAAACATAGGTCAAACACACTTTTTTGAATTAGGCGGGGGGGCTCTATTAGAACATTTACGGTGTCTCAACAACCAAACCTCTTCTTGAAATTCTGCTTTCAGATTTGGATTCCTGAGGTCTTTTTGCCTATTAGGGTGCCTCAGAATGAAAAAATTCTTTCAAAAATGAGTGCTGTAAATGAGCACATGCAAATTTTTGTGGTGTAACAAAGTGAGCGCGTAACAAATGTACCTCGTAACAAATTTTCGCGTAAATTATGGTGTACAGCCCAAAAAACAGCTATCAACTTTTCAGGCATCTTCAGTCTAAGCTGCTACATTTGTGCCGACAGCAACCTTGACGAATTCGGAGAGTGTTCCACCCCTTTCCAATACGACTGCACCAACTATGAGAATAGATATCCTAATGAGAAGGTTTTTTGCAGAACAACTAGGCATGTGATTCTTTATTTAGTTGGGACTTGGTGGGCGAGTGGGATGATAGCAGTAATTCAAACATCACGAAACATGTTCCGCTAGTTTTTAGGAAAACAAAATAAAAGTTGACCATCCTCTAGACTACGGCAAAAGGTCCGAAACATATGCAGTCAACCCTCGATTTAACGACCCCCCTGAGGACTGACTCAAGGGGGTCGTTTAATCGATGGGTCCTTTAATCAAGGGTATTTTACACGGTTGCGACCGACCTAGGGGAGTCGTTAAATCGAGGGTTGCCTTTACTCCAAACCTAAAGTAGCTAAATTTAGGCATCGATCTGCAAACGGTTAGTTCCCATCTAAGAAATTCAAAAACTCAGCAACATGAAGCTGTTATATAGGTACCTACACAATCGTAAAGGAGTGCATTGCCGAGTCAGTGCACTACAGCACTTTTCCACCCAAAAACTACAAATTGGACGAGGAATGGTAGGAACCATTTTATGACTTTATTTTCTCCACAATCTTGCGCGGATTCATCTCGCAGATAAGCCTGCGCACGCATCTGCAACTTTCAAGCTCCTTTCGCCTCCGTACGGGGGCTTGGAGTTGAGATGCACACACAAGCGTACCTGAGACATAAATGACTCGAGAAGAAGCTCTGGATGCATGAAAATAGCATGCATACCAGAGCTTAGGTCCCTGTAAGGGATACTATGTTCAAGATGTTCTCTTTTGATTAATAAAACATCATTGTGATCTTTTAAAACTCCACTTTTTAGTGATGTAGTAGACGTAAATGGACTAGAAGTTGCATACTGGTGTGAATTTTTGCTATTTTACTTAATCTAAACTGCTAGTTTTACATGTAGTTTCTGTCGTAATGCACCTCTCTGCAATCAAGCAGCCATTGTCGACCAATTCACAGCCTTTGAAAATGTATAGAGCAATCTCTATCTCCTATTAATAAATAATAACTTTGGGATTATATTTAGAAATATCCAGAATTCTTTGATTCTGATCCAGAAGATCAACCAAATGAAGATAATGACCAAAACTTGCAGTCAAGTAGTAGCCAACAGGTCAGACATTATTTTATTTTCAACAATTTTTTATGGTTGCAGTGTGGAATCCTCCCCCACCCCCAGCCGGACTTGTTGAACACAGGAACTAACTTCTTTTTCACGCTTACCAAAAAAGCCGACTGCTTTAAGCTTTTTGAAAAAAAAACCATGATGGGGTATGAAAAACCATCATGGTTTGGGTTAAAAAATTTGGCGCTAATTTGAATTTTTGAGAGCTGCGCTGGGAGCGGAAGGGCATGCTAGGGGGTGCCAGTCATTGTAAAGATTATTTACCCGTTTGCCCTAGTGAACTAGGGCAAAAAAGTGCCTCTAGATGCATTTATTTCTTAAGAGTATTGCTCGGATTTATCTCACAAGTAAGTCTCCGACTCTAAGTCTTAAGCCCCCTTACGGAAGAGTCGGGGGCTTGGAGTTGAGATGCGCACACAAACATACCTGAGACATAAATCAGTCGAGAACAAGCTGTGGATGGATGAAAATAGCATGCATACCAGAGCTTCTTTATGCGGCAGGTCCCTGTAAGAGAAACTATGTTCAAGATCTTCTCTATCTCTGCAGAGCGGCTCTTATACTTTTCCCTATACAGCCCATCATCTCTTAAAATTTCAAATTGGCGCCAAGTTTTTTGACCCAAAACCATGATACCCCTCATGATTTCAAAATTTTTTCTCAAAAAGCTTAAAACAGCTGGCCTTCTCATGAAATCCGGGTCGATTTGCGTAAAAAAGAAGTTATTTCCTGTGATTAACAAGTCCGACTGGAAGGGATTCCATGCTCAAGCCTTTTTTATAAACTATTTTTAGGGTCTTCAAACAGAGAAAAGCACGCCACCCAGTGCTCCGTTGACAACCCACAAAACTAATTTAGTTGAGAGCAATATAGACTCCAAACATCGGCCAGCCCCATTCCCGTTTGTTGTGGAGGCTCCAGAGAAGGTGCAAGAAGAGTTGGAAGAAAGTGAAGATAGTGAAACACATCTCAAAATGGCAGCTGAAGCAGAGCTGGCAGGTGCCATGAGGTAATTCTATAATGTATTTAATTAGACAACACATTCTTTGTGCATTTCAGAACAACAGAACGACCAACAAAGGAGTGGAAAGTGCCTTCTGGCAACTTACCAGCCCCTGTATTCACTCAGCCAGCATTGACCGAAAGTCCCATACTAGCATCCACCGGAAACCCACTCATCTCTGAGGCTCAGCCAACCGCTGCTACTGCAAGAGGTGAGTGTATCTAAATGGCTCACCAGCCCGCAGCTTTTTGATTAGAAAACCCAGTTAGACCCAAGTAGACCCAGGTAGACCCAAGTAAACCCAGGTAGACCCAAGTAAACCCAGGTAGACCCAAGTAAACCCAGGTAGACCCAGGTAAACCCAGGTAGACCCAAGTAAACCCAGGTAGAACCAAGTAAACCCAGGTAGAACCAAGTAAACCCAGGTAGACCCAGATAGAAAACCCTGTAATTGGTATTTTTAGACCATGAAAACTACACATGGACATACAACTAAGCCTTAGGCTTAGGATAGGACAGCGTAGGTTAGCCGAGAGCCAGCCTATACCCTATTAGACCTAGCATACTTCTGCTGTTTGTCGGCACATTTGTAAACAGCAGAAGTACCTGACCTAGGTCTAGTGATTCACGGCTACCAACTAATTTGAGCCCGGGGCTAGTAGGGCGAGGCGAGTTGGACCCGAGGCGAGTTGGGTGTCGTCCAAAAAATAAGCCTTATGTTCATTTTGTCACAAAATACCTTTTTTTTTTCAGCACTGTCTTGCATGCAGTGCAGTCAAGTGGGCTTACCTGATAGCAGTGAGTTTATTGTTAGGAAATTAATTTTCAAGACTTTCTATTAAAGCCAAGCAATAAATTCAGGTTCTGATTGCTCTCCCCAAGTGGTGGTTAATTGTGCAAGTTTTTTTATCACTAGTCCTTGGAAAAGAAACTATAGCAAGCCAAACTTTAGGACGACAGGTCGCAAGCGGAGGTCGGAAAACAGTTGTGTTTCTCGCGACAAATAATTACCGAAAAGGGTTGGGCTTCTTCTCTCTTGTTTGCAGTTTTTGCTTCATAATGAGCTTTTAGGTCATTTTGGAGTGGAGAAGATGTGTGTGCCAGAAAGGGCTGTGCTAGAAGAATTTGGCAAGGATGCTGTTTTAGAAGGCTGTCGAACCATTGACTCTGGCACTATTCTCTCTCACTACTGTGTCTGCTCTAGACCACAATGCAACAGGGCTAGTGTTTTGGAACAGGTTTGGCCTTGTTTACTTGTATCCTCAAACTTACACAGCAACTCTACTGCTCTATCAAGATGAACTCTGGGAAAGCCTACAATGGCAACAACAACAACAACACACCTTTGCCAAGAGTCCAGTCAACAACTACAATCAGCAGCAATCTTGCTCAACCTACACAGCCAAGTGGTTTCATCCACCAAGATCTGGTTGGTTTTGTAAAAACAATTTGTGCTACCATCAAACTGTTGGCTCTAGGGTGAAATGATAAGTTGTGCAGTGTGCTTGGACAGCGAACTAAAAGATGCAATGGCGGATTGTGCAAAACAGACCTTAATGAAGTGTGAGAAGCAAGGCTTCAACCGCATGTATTGTCTGACAAGGCAGTCGCAGAATGGAAAAGGTACGTTGTTGTGCTATTTTATAAGTAAAGTCAAACATTAGAGCCGCTCTAAGGCATCTGATCTGTTATACTAGATTTAGACTGATTCAAGCAAACTGCTGGGTTTGAATAGCAGTAAAGGGGTTAGGAATTGCATACTCTTGGTCGACTTTTTTGAAAAGCGGGATACAACCTACTCACTGACTTCAAAATTCTTCAATACGAAAGATTCATCAGCGAGAAGTTTTACCAATAAAAAAACGACTTATTTGCAAGTCCAAAGCGGTTACATTGAGAAATGGACCTCGATAACTTGGCAGTCAGAGCCTGCTCTCTTGGGATGCCGAGTTATCGACGGTTGACTGACTGTGTGTGATTAAAGTGATCAATTTAATCTTGATCACCTTAGTCACTATGAATACTAATCACCAAATTTTCACACAACCACCATGCGTCTGTAAACCAGCCATTTAAATTTGTGGGGAGGGCTATATAATCCAGTAGAGTAAAAACTTTCAATTGGTAAAAGCAAAGCAACTGCTTCTGCGGCTTTCCTACCTTGTTGTTTCAGGCTCTTTCATAGTAGAGAAGAAGTGTGTGGACAAGAAAGAATTCCACAAAAACTTTCCCGAAGAAGAGAAGTATTCGGGCAAAGGAGACATTAGACCTCGTTGTGCTTCTACCTACAACGGCTACGTCAACTTTTGTATTTGCGACAACAGTATGTGTAACTCTGAGCCGTTGCCTCAGCAAGCTGAGAAACTCACTTCCAGTCTAAATCCGTAATCTATATTTGTTGTAAACTATGTCATATATCCATTGTAGGACTCCATCTACGACTCCTTCCTTGATTGTGTTTGGTGAGCCATCCTCCAAGGCTCAGCACCCAAACAAGATTGCTCCATCCCCAGTCACTCGACCAACATTGACTATAGCTCCGTTTGGAGGAGGCAACAGACCAGAAAGCAGCTTTATAGAAGAGGAAGAAGAAGACGAGGATATGCCTGCCAACAACTTCTTAACAAAATCTACTCCTGCAACAACAACGCCTTCCTCCTACGGTGGCGCTCCTACTAAGTAAGCATCCTTTTTGTTAACTAGAGTCTATCGCATAAGGGAACTGTGGTATGCATACATGTTTTATGCATCCAGAGTCCCTTTCGAGTCATTTATGTCTCAGGTATGTGTGTGTGTGCGCATCTCAATTCCAAGCCACCGAGTCTTGAGGGCTTGAGAGTTAGAGATGCGCGCACACACTTACCTGCGAGTTTAATCCGACCAAGACTCTCGACCATGAATGCATTTAAGACTCTTTTTGTCCAGCTTCAGTAACCAAAACATGATAGAATTTCCTAGTATATGGTAGTTAGTGCACATACACATACATTTTTGGGTATACAACTAAACCTTAGACTTAGGCTAGGTCAGCTTAGGTTAGCCATGGACCAGCGTGCAGCTTGCTTCACATAGGTTTAGCGGTTCTCTGCCAACTCTTTTTTAGAATACATTAATTAATACAGGGCAAAGGAATGTGTTGGGAAAGGTAAGGTGTGCCCCTTACGGAGACGACAAGGGTTTAGGAGCTTGGGGCTGAGATGCGCATACAAATCACTCGAGAACAAGCTCTGGACGCATGAAAATAGTATGCATACCACAGCTTTTTTATGCGGTAGAGCCCAGTTGACAAAGATATGTTCAAGATCTTCTCTTTTTCTAAGTAAATTCTCCTTAGAAAGCGGCCCCTTGTATAACCGAGTAGGTTTGAGAACTGGAGGGGAAGGGGGAGTATTACCGAGTATGAGAATTGTAGCCACCAGGAATGGCCTTTGTCCTCTTTCTCGTCCTATAAAGTCCTTTCTCGTCCACATAACCTTACTATAACATCTAAAAAAGGTGAATAAATACTTACTTTATTCGTTTCAGGCAATCCTTTAACGTGAGCTCCACCACAAGCTCATCTGTTAGAGAAAGATTGGAGCGATGGAAGGCTTCCACCATACAAGCTGATACTTCTGCTTCCACACAGTTAACCATGTTGAGTGGGATCGCTTGCGCACTACCAACTGTGTTCAGTGCTCTAATAACTGCCTTCTCTAAATTATGATAAAGCATTGTCTATAAAGTAAATTACAGAGTGGCTCAAGAAATGTGCTATTTAAACAGCTATAACATTTTTCCTGACTAAACTTTCAGGCAAAAAAAATTTGCATTCGACTAGTCTGATGTCCTGAAACTTTTACAGCCCTCTTTACAAAGTGGCCCTATTCTTTTCCTTTTCCTATACAGCCCTTCATCTCAATAAAATATGGTTGGGTAGCTATTAGTACAAAGTGACCCCTTACTTGTCCCTTCACCTCCCTATAAAAAACGATTTTTTGCCGCACCCGATATTAGACGAGTCAAATATTAAAGATTAGGGTTGTCGAGTCGAGTTGAACTCGAAAAAAACTCGAAAACTCGAAAATTTCGAGCGCTCGACAACCCTAATAATATCAACAAAACATTTCCAAAAGAGAAAAGCCTTCTCTAACCATTGCTGTTTCTTCTCAAACCCAGCATTTTGAACTTGTTCGATTTGTATATATTCTTCGCATTCAAGTACACTCTGCTGTCAACTTTTTGTCAGCTGAGTGTGCTGGAATTTTTGTTTCACCCTGATGCCGGCATCAGGGTCGAGCCCCTTAGTAGCTGGTGTTAGGGCTGGTGTTTTGGGTAGGGCTGGGGTTTTGGGTAGGGCTGGGGTTTTGGGTAGGGCTGGGGACGCGTTATCCGGAATCCCAACCCTATCCAAAAACTCAGCCCTACTCAGAAACCCAAACCTAGCCAGAAACCCGACCTAAGGGCTTATACAATAAATTTGTTTCGTGTGGTGGCGCTGTCATGTAAAAATTTTTCGAGTTCCGAGTCGAGCGCTCGACTCGAAAATTTCGAGCGCTCGACAACCCTATTAAAGATGGAATCAGGAAAAAACTGTTACACCATTTAACTTTTGGCTAATTTTCTTGGGACACCCATATATAACTAACTTATTTCTTTAATTTCTTTAAATAAATTTTATTTGAACAAGAAGCATTGGTGGGAGAGAGGAGTGGTGATGGAAGATGTGGTGGACATAGGTGTGGAGGGTACAATGCGGTGGTTGGAAAAGTCAACAGGGAAATAGACCAGGCATTGGCCTGTTACCAACATTACTAGCCATCCCACCTACTTGTTCGCCTTTTCTACTAGCCATCAAAAGCAGGCACAAAGTAAACCAACTAGTTATGACTTCAGCATAGTGTGGAGGACAAAGAGGACAAAATTGTGCACTGCAAGCTTTATTAGCTTGGACACAAAGACGCATTCTTGCATGGCTGAGGCGAGCACTCCCAGGCTTTTCGAAGAGCAGCTTTGAGTGGGGCGACAGTTCGGAATCTTCCTCCATTGACCGCATTATGCAGAATTGCCCAAATCGGGACTGTTGGATGGCCATTAATCGACAGTGATGAAGTCTGACAAACGAAGAATGAGTCAGATTTGCCTCGGCGATGTCTTTGAATGATTTCCATGTTTGCATCGGTCTATTCTCCTATTCCTCATGACCAGCAACAGCAAAAAAGCTTCACTCCCAACAAGCTGGTCAATAGGGAAAGTAAAGATCTAAGAAAGAGGAGAGTAGGATAAACATATCGATCAAATCAACGTCTTATAGGCCATAAATAGGGGAGCGAGCGAAGAAAGAGAAGAGGAAAGGAGGAAGTAGAGCAAGGGATCCCCAGCACACTATTTGCTCAATGCGAGTCCACTGTCCAGTGGGCTGTTGTGCTGGCTTCCTCTTCAATCTCAAGACTGTACACATCCACACACATGCTTTGACTGACCCACCCCACCCCCACTCACTCAGGCTGGTGAACCAATTACAGTTCAGTTGTGTAAATTCTTAAATTATTCACACCATCATCTAAAAAAAAAAACACACCTCAGTTTTTGTAACGCCATCAATGGTTGACAACGAGATGCAGATGGAGTGTGAGGATTGTCCTAAGTCGGACGAGGAATTCCCAACAGCTCCTGCTTCCTCCACTATTGCTGCCACATCCGCCTACAATACTTCTCCTGCTTTTACCAACACTATTCATGGAGGCACTGGATTGATGAATGCTACAGGCTGGTCCTCCTTTTTTAATAGTCTTCAACACACCTCTTCTCCTAATTATTCGAAATGCTCCAGCCTTAGTTCAGCTTCCTCATCTTCCACTGCTGCTGCCGGAGCTGCATTGTCTGCGGTCAATGCAAGTGCGGCCACTAATTTCTTCTTTGAATCAAGTAGCGGGATGTTGCCTCCAAAATTTGGGCTTCAGAAAATGGGTCTGTCAGTGCCGCCCTTTGAAACGCATCAGAAAGAATCTGCGATTGCAGAAGCTCTGTTTACATCACCACATAATTTGGTGGCTAATGGCCTGCTTTCACCTGATGTACTGGGTAGGTGTAAATTGTGAAAAAAAGAACAAAAAAGATTTTGCCACTGCCAGATACTTGGAGTACATTGCTCTTAAAGGGGCTATCTCGACGCTTTTCGGACCCCCACTTAGTTATGTCCAAAAACGTTAGAGTTGGTATGTTATTTGGATTGGATTACCGGCAACATGAAGCTCCGCGATTTACCTAGAGACGAATAAAATAGCGTGTTCTTCCGGCTATTCAAACCTGTAAGAATGGACATCCAAGGAAGTACCGTATCCTCTCTAATAAAACCACACCCCCCTCTCTCTCGAATTCAAAATCGTGTTTTTGGCATTGTGTTTTTAGCCTACTTTTTCGAAACATCTCCCAGGCAAGTTACCACTCAAATTATAGCTTATTGTTTTAGCTATAAATTGGGTGGTAACTTGCCTAGGACTTGTTTGGAAAAAGTAGGTCAAAAACACAATGCCAAAAACACGATTTTGAATTAGGGAGGGGGTGTGGTTCTATTAGAGAAAATACGGTATGTATCCAATGAAGTCTGTATCAACCAAATTCTTGGAGTGATGGTCCGTTTTCTTCGCCTCCAGTTAAATCGCGGAACTTCTTATTGCCTGTAATCCAAAAAATATACCAACTCTAACGGTTTGTGACATCCGAGGGTCTGGATAACGGACAAGAACTGAAAGCGTTCTGTGTGGTGGAGTATGCAAAGCTAGGAAGTGAAAGGACGTTTCGCACAAACTATCGTCTCGCTACTCTCGCACAAGTTTAGAGCATCAAAGAATGGTATGACAAAAAAAAGGTTCTCAATGAGCTGATTAGACAAATTGAGATGGCCTTTGAAGAGCTTCCGCAAGAGGTGATCGATCGAGCTACTTCTGCCTACGAAACTCGGCTGAACAGACGCATTGCTGGCCGTGGACAAGATGTAGATTGAATTGAATCTCTCGTTTCTGCAAAATTCTTACTTTCTGGCTCTTAAAACATATAACAAGAGAATGGTTAGGTCAAGTCTGTATGACTACAAAATTTCAGGAAATCAATTAATCTGGGACCAGTGGTTGTGCATGCTGGCGACAACCTTGACACCACCTCAATGGCAGGCTTACTGGAGGGCATATGCTTCTTTATTCGGATTCAACGCACTGCCCACTCATCTACTTTCTTTTTTTGGCGAAATTCTTGAGCAAACTTCAAGCATGGTAGAGGATGAGATGGGACAAACGCCAACTGAAGAAATTTGCTTATATCCAGAAGGTGGGTTAACAATTCTTCAACACAAAGATAGCTAATAGCAACAATTAAACTGTGGAAAGATCAGGTGTTTGCATGTTGCAAGAGTAGAAAAATGATTTTAAAAGTATTCAGTCTTTTTTTTTTGTTAAATTTCGTCTAGGAGCCATTGGTGGCACTGTGATTATAAAGTGTGTTATAATTCTTTTTTACCTAAGGCTTATGCCCTATCGTACATACTCATTTGGCCGTCCTTATTTGGTCGCTCTTATTTGGCCGCCCTCTCTTGGCTGTCCTCATTTGGCCGCCCTCCCTTGGCTGTCCTCATTTGGCCGCCCTCCCTTGGCTGTCCTCATTTGGCCGCCCTCCCTTGGTCGCCCACATAATTTTGACATCTAAAGCCTACCGCATAAAGAAACTCTGCTTTGCATATTGTTTTTACTTACACTCTACACACACACATACCTGCGAGATAAATCGAAGCAATACTCTTGATCATAGAATGCATCTGGAGGCACTTTTTTGCCTGGTCCAGCAACCAAAACATGGTAGAATTCCCTAATGTGAAGTAGTTTACCTTGGGCGACCAAAAAAAAAAAAAAAAGTCAAAATTTGGTCAAAAAAACTCTTCCGCGATGAATTGCGGCCAAATGAGATGGACCAAATGAGTTGTAAGCAAGCCTATGACTCTGAAAAAAAGTAGCATTTATTATTATTAGGGACAACTTTGTTACCACAAAAGTGTTGTAAGGAGTATGCATTTGCACAACTTTAGTTAATTTTGCTAAAAACTTCACTCACCTTCGTTAGTATTCACTTGTTATGTTATATTTCTATAGAAATAATTGTTCTTAGAGGTGCGAAAAACTGTTTCAATTAACGCAAAATAAAATGTTTCATAGACTTGACACGTTTACCGTCTTGCAAGCGTAAGTAGTTGCGCTGAAGTAACAGTCTGTACAGCTGCCAACCTATCTTATTGCACGGGTCATATTTTCTATCACATATCTTTGGTTCAAGTAGTGCATGACTTAGTTGCAATTTATGTTTACAAATCTTTTGTATGAGTTTTTTTTAGCGGCTGAAATTGGAATCTGCCGCAAAAGGGCGGTATAAGGAAGGGGAAGGGACGAGTAAGGGGCTACTATGTAAGCAAGGCCTGCTCGGATAAAGAGGAGATCTTAGTGGAGACCCAAGCCTCTGAACTCCCTGCTCTCCTGAAGAGGGCAAAGGCTTGAGAAGTAGAGATGCGCGCACAAACTTACCTGCGAGATAAATCCAAGTAATACTATTGAGAAATAAATGCGTCTGGAGGCACTTTTTGCTCTGGTCCAGTAAAGGAAACGGGTGAATGGCCCTTCATGTATTACTGCCATGTATTACTCCCTTCCTCTTCCGATTCAGCCCTTATTCCTGTCTAAGTTACCAGGTTGGCCTCTTTATGACGAAATTATTGCTATAGCCAAGTAGCTCTGATTTCTTTGAAGAGGGGGTGAGATATATCCTAGTACCGTCGATTTTTTTCTTCAACCTCTTTCAAGCACATAGAATCAGTTAAGCTAAGAGGAAGTGGAGGACTACACCACCAAAAAATAACTAAAAAATATAATTGAAAAATCACTGAGATAGTCAGGTTTTCTAATTCTTGTGAAAGTCAGCCGTAAAGATTCAACAACGCCATTAGCCAATAAAATACATACCGTATTTACTCTATTAAGCAGGCGCCCTCTAATAAGCGAACACCCTAGCTGATGAAGTTGCAGCTCTTCCTGACTCGCTTGAGATCCATCTCATTGTGTTTCCTAAAATGTTTGACTTATGATACGAGAAAGGGTCGAAAATTAAGCGAGCACCCTCTAATAAGCGGGCCCCCTAGCAAAGAGTCGAAAAATTAAGCGGACACCCTCTATGGAGGTGTCCGCTTCGGTATGTAGGAAATTGGGTATGTAGGAAATTGGGTATGTAGGAGTCCATGTTCACGATGCTTACACAATCCAATTGCTTATTTTATTCTTCTAGAAAGTCTAACAATTTAGTGTGTAGCTATCAATTTCACCTCTCCTTTCCTCTGTCTCTATTCAAACAATAACAGCAACGACAAATAACAAAAAAAAAAGAAGAAGCAGTCCCAGCAACGAGTAAAAATAAACAAGCTAGCCAAAGTGGCATTTACCCTCTCCAAGATTAATCAATAGATCAAGCCGTCTCTCCGCCCCACCATGCAGACATGCTGGAGCAGTAAGCCAAACACTTCAGCCCTTGTTGCTCTAGCGAAAAAACAAACAAGACATGAATTGATCAGCGCCAAGTCAGAGAAGAGGAGCAAAGAGGAGGCAATAGCCACCATATAGACAGGTGTTGTTGCGTAAACCCCACAGGCAAGCAACCAGCAAGATACATAAATCGCTAGCCAGCAGTTGGCAAGCAGGCAGCAGCGAAACTAGCTAGATCTATCCAATCAAAAACTAAAGTGTTCCGCTATTCCATATTTTCTTCTTCCATTCACACATACACACACACGCATACACACTACTTCCGTTCCTTACGTCAGGAATTTAGTCTATTGATTGCCGCCCAAACTTGGATTTTCAATGGCATCGTCATACTGAGTAAGTAAATCGGCCGTGAGCCTAGTTCAAGAAGTTCCAAGCGTATATTTAGCTTTCACAATGTGCAAAGTTTGACATTTGACACATTTATAGCGCTAGTTATTTATAACTCGCAGCTGTCAGCTCCTAGGATAATGAAAGGGATTGGTATGACCTACCAAAAGCTTCCATAGGAGATAGATAGTCCATCCATTGATGCTTATAAAACTCATTTGAACAGATACATAGTTTGTCCCAAAAAACTAAGACCCTCCCAACTAAGCCTTAGGCTTGGGGTAGGTCAGCGCAGGTTAGCCGAGAACCACTAAACCTAGGTATAACATGGTATATGCTGATTCTCAGCTAACCTAGACTGGCCTACCCCAAGCCTAAGGGTCTCGACTAACCTAGACTGGTCTACTCTAAGTCTAAGGGTCTCGACTAACCTAGACTGGCCTACCCTAAGTCTAAGGCTTAGTTGTATGCTTAAATGTAGTCAGAACCTAGCGTCAGAAAACACCATTTACAAGGTTGTCTATCTTGGTGTCCCCAGGCAAAACCAACCACCGGATTGTCGTCTAGAGTAATTTTGATAAATGTGGCATGTATCTTACCAAATGAAATTCTTAAGCCTGAGGTATCTGTTTAAAAGCGGATCGAAATGCAAGTTATAAAAGCGGTAAACTTTTTCAAATTGTCAAACTTTTGTGCAAACTATCAGTAAGGTGGGATCTTCTTGAACTAGGCACATGCCTTACTTAACTCTACCATTGCTATACAGTAGCTGCTGCTACAACGACTGACTAAACAATTGACTAGTTTGAAATTCTGCTCTTCTTTTTCTTCACTACTATTTCCTAAACTGAAAGTAATGGGCAACACGGCGGGAACAGCAGCCATCATGAGTGCAGGACCGGGCAGTGGGGGTGGTGGATCTCGGCGAAATCCACACTTCTCTGACTACCATATTCAGTCATCAGGTCCACACCACCTAGTGCTCACTAACGGTTGGTACTTATGTCAGTTTTACCATTCCCTTTTTTGCTAGATTAGATTCTAACACTTTCACCTGCTAACATTTTCTGCAACATGCTTGTCATTTTTTTTAGGTGTTTGACTTTTGAGAGGTTTTTGAGAGGTTTTTGAGCAATTTTTTTAGTTTTTCAGATTGCAAAGAGAGAGTTTTAGCAGATAGTCGGAGAATTTTCAAAATTATGAGTGTGGGTTCAAGATGAGTCACAGAGCGGTTCAAAGAAGGCTTAAAAGTGGGTCAGAGGTTTCTATGCTATTTTCATGCATCCAGAGTTGAATTATAATGCGCACAGGGTTACCTCTGAAATTTTTGAAAAATGAATACATTTCAGGCCTTTTTTTTTTGCCATAGTCCAGTGAGAAAGGACGAAAAAGTTGCACAAATGGTTTGCAAAAAAAAAGCTGCCTTAACCGCAAAGAACCGGCCCAAAACGACTCACCTCACCCTTTTTAGGGTACTACAGTCGAACCTTGTTAAACTGGCACCCCTAATTCAAAAAAATGTGTTTGTGGCATTGTGTTTTTGACCTATGTTTTGCTGGTGTCTTCTGGGCATGTTATATAACAAAACGTAGCCTAGAATCTAAGCTAAATTTTGGTATATAACATGCCCAGAAGACACCAGCAAAAAATAGATCAAAAACACAATGCCACAAACACATTTTTTTGAATTAGGGGTGCCAGTTTAACGAGGTTCGACTGTAAAATAGCCAAGGGGCGGATGGGACACATATTTAGTGTAAATTTCATTTTTTTTGGCAGGAGGAGGGGGTTATAAATTTTTGGGGAGTATAAACCAGTGGATTCAAAAAAAGCAATAGGTTTTGCTTGCCACTGTTTCCTCTCCCTTCTCTCTAGTATTTCATACAAAAAGGTGGCAGAAAAAATGTGCCAGCTCATTTCTAAAAAGCTCCCTCTCCATTTATAGGCAGAAGCAGTCACTGCTGCCACTTCACCAACAGCAGTCACTGGCCGGCCGGCTAGCCACTGCATTATATTATTTTTCACTGGCCAGCTTTTTACGTCAAAAATTTGTTTCACTCGCTACTGCTTTTCCTCCCCACCACAATCAATACCTGCTTGTCTATATGTGTGTGTGTGTGTTTGCTTGCATGGATGGATGCTTCTGCCGCAGTCGCCGCCTCACACAAACACACTCTTTGTTGGGCAGAAAAAAAAATTGCATGGTTGTTGTGTTGGCCTCTGCTGCTTGCATCGCTCCTGTTGCTGTCGATTGTTTGGCAATTAAATTTTCCGCCTTTGCCCTCTGCGTATTGTCTTTCCTTTTAAGAGATTAAGCACAAATTAAGCGAATTGCCAATAGTCAGTTGTCTGACTTGTTCTCCTAATTGTTTGTTCTAATCGTCTTTTCTATGTTTGGGATTATGAAATAGATATTTTTTGACAAAAATGGTTGGCCAGATCGTTGACTTGAGACTTGACCCATTGTGGTTATCGGGATCTCTACTTGCTTTCGTTTAGCCTCACATATGCTGCGTTTTTCTCTTAACTTTTCTATTTTTGGTTGATAAAGTAAGAATGTCGACGTTCATCACGCAAGTGTAACATATAACTTCTCTAGTAAGGGTGACGGCCAACTTGCAGAAATTTTGAGTTGTGATAGTCTTTGGCGTAATATTCTTGGCTTATATATATTTGAGCAATCTTTTATACTAAGAATAATATGAAAAGTCGACGCTACTCGGTTACACCCCCCCCCTCCCCTCTAAAAAAAATCGATTTTTTTAAGAGTGTCTAGAAAGAAAAGGTGAATCCAAAAGTTCCAAAAGTGTCTTGTTACCATTTTTAAGCAACAATTTCGCTAAAAAGAGGCCAAAATAGTAACTTACAGAGAATAGGGGCTGAATTGAGAAGGGAATGATAGAAGCCACTAATTTGAAGGGCCATACACCCGTTTTCTCTACTGAACCAGGACAAAAAGTTCCTCTAGATGCATTCTCTGATCAAGAGTATTGCTCGGATTCATCTTGCAGCTAAGTCTGTGCGCGCATCTCTCAAGCCCCCTTTGCCCCCGGTAAGGGAAACTGTGTTCAAGGACGGGATAACCGAATAGCGCCAAAAAGTCTTTTTGAGGAGCCTGTGCATTAAAAATTAATGCCTTTTTTTATAAAATATAGCCTGGTATAATTCGAGATAAAAAGTTTTGTGCGTACTCTTTTGCTTTACACGCCTCCGTCAACTTTTTGGTAAAAACATGTTTATATGCGAATTACAACAAACAACTATTCTAACTCTTTTCATACATTTTACCCAACGTGAAGTTGCAAAGTTTTCCATTTTTACCTTAGAATACGAAAGAAACACAAAAAAAAACACCGAGAAGATCAAAAGAGTAGAACAAAAATAAAAGTGAGAAGGAGGCGTGTAAAGCAAAGAAGTGCTGCTTTGTCTTATAGCTTTTTATGAAAATTTTCCATTTTGTTCTTTTTCTAATTTTTATAAAAGTGTTTATAAGCACAGCTACAGTTAAAGCTACACCTACAGTTAAAACTACAGCTACGCCTACAGTTAAACCTACACCTACAATTAAAACTACAGCTACATCTACAGTTAAAACTACAGCTACACCTACAGTTAAACCTACAGCTACACCTACAGTTAAAACTACAGCTACATCTACAGTTAAAACTACATCTACAGTTAAAACTACAGCTACGCCTACAGTTAAACCTACACCTACAATTAAAACTAAAGCTACATCTACAGTTAAAACTACATCTACAGTTAAAACTACAGCTACACCTACAGACTGTATACCTGACTGTATAACATTTCGTAAATTGTTTTTGGCCAAATAATTTTTTTTGTTATTAATTACATATTTTTTTCACATCTGTTATTTATTCTTGCATCCAAATTATACAGAGTGACACTCTTTTTTCTAGCCAGTTAACTTTACTAACAAGCTTTTTTTATTCTTTCGACAACTTTTTTTTCTGTTAGAAAGCTGAGTATCTACGGAAAAATGACACCAACATCTATATTTTTCACTTCCATGGATCGCATAGGTCTGCGCTTAACATTTTTTTAATTTTTGAGAAGCTAACAAGCATTTCCATTAATTTAACTGGTTAAAAGCTTTAAAAGGCAATAAGGCCTTTATAAAAATGACCTCAAGAAATAACACTAAAAGCGGTACGAATAACAAAAACTTGGTGAAAAATAAAACAGACTCCATTTTTCCAAAAAGCCGTTGCCTGAAGCAGGGTGTGCAGTGGGTGTGAGTGTGCTTCTCGAGCTCTTAGAAACAAAGTTAGGCAATTTCAGTACGACGTGGAAGCAAAAGCATATAAAAAATAAATCTTTCACTGCCTTTTCGATAAACTTATCATCTGAGTGGTCAAATGGCTGGTTATCAAATGACCGGTCATATAAGCAAGCCTAGTGTTTATTTAGGAAAACCAAAACCAAATATATGGTAGTCGTGTGCACTAGGTCCCAGTATTAAAAAATTAATTCTTTTTGCTTTAGTATACAGTTGAGGGTCGATTTAAGGTAGCCGCATTTAACATATTCTTAGGTTAGGCCCTGACAACGCTGTTCCATTTAGCATTGAGTGTAGCTAAGAGGAGTTCCGCAAAGGGCCCGAAGCCCCAAAAATTCTGTAGTTTAAGCGATCTTTTTGCCGAAAAATGTTCGAATTTTTTTGTTGCTTTGATGAACTCTGCTGAAAATTGGTGTAACGAACAGAAGTTCATTCCAGCAGTCACTAGTGGTGCGTTTGCCTGACTCTAAGGTCTGCTCCAAATAGTGTTTGTAGAAATTTATTTGTGTCTACATGCACCAAAGTTTCTCTTTGGCGCTGTTGCTTTTCTGCTCAATTGACTCATTCTCATTCCTTAACGCTCCTTTTTCCAGTAAATTTTTAAACATTGCCGTATTATGCGGCTTCTCTTTCTTTTTTCTTTGCGTTCTCAATTCTGTTACCTGCTTTAAACCATCTCTTTTATCGGTCATACCCCATTTCGGAAGGTTGTGATGACTATAGATCATGTTAAACGGTGTATAACTTTATTTCAGCAAATTATCAAAATGGCCACCTTTGGCCGCAATACAACTCAGCAATGCATTCAACAGAACTTTCCGGACTCGATCTGTGTCGACACTCATTGGACTCGGGACGATGGAGAGTGGCCACCGAATTTCGCTGAAGAAAAACGTGATGGACTACTTTGTTTGGCCGGAACTGGAGAAGAGAACGTGCTCAGAGCTTCACCGAACCATCGCTGATCTCAAAGAGTGGAGACGTCTTCCACTGGATATGATAAAGAAAGCAATTGATAATTTTCCCAAACGTCTCCGTTGTTGTATTGCGGACGAAGGTGGCCATTTTGATCATTTGTTGAAATAGAGTTATACACTCTTTAAAAGCTTTTTGTCTGCTCTTTAAAGTGGTACCAAACACTTTGTGGGAAAGAGTACATTTAAGGTTTAAATTTTCTTACGAACTTTTGCCTCATCCGATAAGAAGCTTTTTAAGCAATCCTCAAACTAAAAAGAAGTCAAAAAGGTTACTAAAAAGAAAAAATAATAATGTGCTTTTGGAGTATCTTAGGCATTTTTTAAATTTTTATGCATGGCTGGAGCTCATCTAAGATTTAGCCTTAGGCTTAGCCCATAGGCTCATTGTATGTTGGCCACATTTGTTTTATTTATATTCATGTTTTAACCACCTTAAAGACTTTGGATTTGTAGTATTAAAGTCATTTTTTTTATATTTTGACCCTAGTGAAGAATTACAACCTCCCACCCGTTATAAATATTTTTTCAAACTTTAAAAAAATAGGGTTTAATCATGTTTAAGCAATTCTTATACGCTAAAGGCGATTTTAGACCTAAACAAACAGACGAAACAGATCTGCGGGTGCAAAGAACAGAAAAGGTTTTATTTGAATATACAGTCAACCCTAGCATCGTTAAAAAATGTATTCCAATCCAAGTAAATTGCAGTCTTTACTTTCAGGTTAGACCAAATGCTAAAATTTGTGAAACAAGAACATAAAAACCTATTGCAAAGACACCGGCATTTTCGCTCAAAGAAGAGATGTTTTTCTTTTGCTGTCTAAAACACATCTCGTAACACCATTAGCCAGAGGGGAGGAAACCTCTTCTTTGAATACAAAAAGTGTTCTTTTTCACTCTTTTAAGGACCGAGATGCCTGTGTGTGTGTATGCTTCCTGCTGCTTCTAGCCACCCACCACCAAAATATTTATTATTATTGGAGAAAAGGGGGAAGCTCTTGAATTTCCTCTCTTTTAATGGTGCCTTCACACAAAAGTTTATCGACAAAATGGGTGGGGAGTCTGCTTCTTTTTCCCCTCCACCTCTACCCCCCCCCCCATCCCCCGAATATGCACTTCCATTCTAGCTAACACTCATTCAAACACATTATTTGGACATGTTTCTGGATGAAGCTATCCTTTCCTCTACACAGGCAGTAATTGTTGATGGTGCAGAGGGGGTGATTCTGACGGCATTGAGTCGCAACATTGAATTGTTTACGGATCTCAATACACGATTCCACCATTTGCTCCATCTTTCTTGTGCAATCAAAATTTGGGCGCTAAGTTTGCCTTACAGGGACCTATCACGCAGAGAAGCTCTGGTATCCATGCTATTTTCATGCATTTAGAGCTACGTTCAAGTGATTTATGTCTCAGGTATGGGTGTGTGTGCATCTCAACTCCATGCCGCCGAGTCTTTTGTAAGGGGGTTTGGAGTTCACTTTGTAAAAGGGCTACTCAACCATAGCTTATTGGGAAGAAGGGCTGTAAAGGGAGGGTAAGAGACAAGGAAGGGGTCAGTCAGTCTAGGAAAAGACAAGATCTTGAACATAGTGTCTCTTACAGGGACCTACCGCATAAAGAAGCTCTAGTATGCATGCTATTTTCATGCATTCATAGCTTCTTCTCAAGAAATTTATGTCTCAGGTATGGTTCTGAGCGACTCTCAACTCCAAGTCGGCGTCGCCCCCGTAAGGGTACTTGAGAATTAGAGATACGCGCATAGACTTACCTGCAAGAGTATATCCGAGCAATACCCTTGATTAGACAATGCATCTAGAGGCACTTTTTGCCCTGGTACAGTAGGGAAAAATGGGTGAATTGCCCTTGAAATTAGTGGCCTCCTCTTATTCCCTTCCCCTCCCAATTCAGCCCCTATTCTCCTCTCATTTACTATTTTGACCTCTTTATAACCAAATTATTACTTAGAATGGTTTTTGACCACTTCATCCAAAACTTGATTTTGGAGGGGCGTATAAACAAGTATCTCCGTTTTTGTGGGGGAGGGGGTGGTATATCCGACTAGCGCCAATTATTTTTTATCGAGAATTGGAGAGTCTAGCAAATGAAAGATATTCCCCTCATATGTTCACTCACATTTTAAATACCACTTGAAGTACTTGTCATAAGCAGAGATGTGCTTTTTTTTTCTTCATTTGTTTACGGCTTTCATCCTTTTTTGGTTAGCTATCTTTTTCGAGATGTTTATGTGGACTGTTTGTGCTTCTCTAATGAATGAGTGTTGACAAGTAGGAAGTGGACTTTTGGTGGGAGTACAAATAGTTTACATTTTCTCCCTCTCTTCCATTAGATCGATTTCCTTTGAAGAAGGTGGTGTGGGAACAGTTCAGCCCCCTTCGTGAGTCCATTCCAAATCAGGTCGCAACAGAGAAGGGACGGCCAGACCATTTGCAAATCAATTGTTATTGGGCTAAAAAACCACTCAAGCACATTTTGTGCATCACCTCCAAAGTTTTCTTCGGCTTTTTTTGTGCTTGAGTATTCTTTATTTAGTCATAAATAAGCAGTACCTTGTCAATTAGGTGCATAGACGTTTCGCAAATATTTGCAAATGCAAATATTTGCGAAACGTTTCGCAAATTTTTGCATTTTTAAATTTTATAAATTTTGCCTTGGTCCCCCAAGCTCTTTTTTTTACAATTTTTTTTTTCTTATAATGTATGTGTTCGGTATATGTGTTCTGTGGACCGCCGAAAAAAATGCCTTGGTCCCCCCTGTTGTTTTTTCATCACTTTTTTGGTCTTTTTTTATTTCTGGCATTAGCAACAACAAAGCATATCTAAGGTAAACAGCACCATGTTTTAGTTACTGGAGCTGCGCAAAGAAAAGT
>BBSZ01007116.1:0-10139 GCA_000981365.1 Subanguina moxae | reverse complement strand
TCCGCTCTCTATTAATAACTATGTTTTTCTGAAATGTTGATGTTTCTTCACGAAGCTCTGCCCGTCATTGACTTTTCGTATTGACGTTATTTGAGCTTGTTGTGTTAGAATAAAATGGTTATAGAATAGTTTGACGAGTAAACGGCGCATTATGAACGTGCAATTAAGAGATATGTTGCTTTAAGTTGTTTAGAGAATTAGCCGCATAGCCGCGCGGCTAGCCGCACCACTATGTTAAAAATAGCCGCAGCCGCAGCCGCATTTGGTTTTTCCAAAATAGCCGCAGCCGCATAGCCGCAACTAGGTAAAAAACCGTCCCTAATCAATACATCATTATTTTTTTAACTGAACGTAAAATTATTATACGCC
Source organism: Subanguina moxae (assembly GCA_000981365.1). Lineage (NCBI taxonomy): Eukaryota > Metazoa > Nematoda > Chromadorea > Rhabditida > Anguinidae > Subanguina > Subanguina moxae. Next base: position 9,770 of record BBSZ01007116.1, on the reverse strand, counting down.
AATATTTCTCAAGCTTTGTTACAAAAAAATTGTTTAATAATTTTGTTTTGTATCCTAGTAGCTTCTTGTATGCTTTAAATTGCAACTTAAATTTTTCCACACATTTTAGTTGGCGCAAATTTAGTGTTGATATTTCAAAACTGTTTGCCAAAGCATTATTTATCGGTCTTTTCTTGTAGCATGCTGACTTATTTTTAATTCAAGAGAACTTTTTATTCTGTTAGAACGCGTTTAGGATGCAGCGAAAGCAAAAAATTATAAGCATCTTTCGCTGAAACGTGTTTACATTGTAGACTTACAATGATTTCACAATTCGGAATTCGCATTAGGAAATACAAATTTCTGAAATACTGCAACTAACCTTTTCGAGATCTAGACTTTAGCCTAGAAGTTTAAATATTTAGTCACTAATTTCTGTATTTGCTGCGGCCCAGGGAATAAATTGATATTGTGAAATGATTCTATAATTATGCACCGCCAATTTTTTAAAATTACTAGCAAAAATTTTTTTCCAATAATCAAATATTTTTGATGGGTACAAGGACCCTTAAAAAACCTTCAGGGTTTTTTGTTGCTGTCTTTAAAACTAAAAAAACAGATTACCAAAATTTTGTGTGGAACAGGTGCAACTCGGAAAAAATAAGCTGACTATAATTATGCACCGCACTCTATTTTGTTGCTTCTTTTGCGTGCAGAACTTCTCAATTTGTCCTGCTCATTTCTTCGTTACCTTGTTTTAGTAAAATTAAATGAAAAACCGGATGCAGCTGCATCATTCTTTTCTGCAGTTGCGGTAGAAAGTTTGCAATAATTTGAGGAGGCGCATTATAAAATTGCTTTTACTATCTGGATATTTTTATGAATCGAATTTTGGTAGAGCTCATAAACAGCCACAAGTTTCATAGGACGTAATTGTTTTTTTTAGCAGCAATATGGCCACAACTATTCCGGGAAGTCTTGTCAACAAAACGAAGAAACATTTTTTGGGTATATCTTTGTTTACTTTTACGTATTTGTATTGCTTGTTGTAAATTTCGTTCAGGTATGCCGGCTCCTGCGGGTTATGTGGCAGGTGTCGGACGTGGTGCGACTGGATTCACTACGCGATCAGATATTGGCCCTGCTCGGGACAGTACAGACATACCTATGGAAGAAAAACCGATGGCTCCAGTGGCAAAAAAACCTCGTGATGATGACGACGATGAAGCCGAAGACTTAAATGACGCTAATTACGACGAGGTGAGTTTTTTTCCAATGGGTATTATTTCTTTTTAAAGTTTTTAAATTCCAGTTTGAAGGTTATGGTGGCAGTCTCTTCAATAAAGATCCCTATGAAAAAGATGACGAGGAAGCTGATGAAATCTATCATGCTGTTGACATGCGCCAGGTCGGCTTGGATGTAAGACTATCCTCCTTAAAGTTTTTGTTTAGGACGAGCGACGCAAAGACTATAGGTGCTAGATACAAATTTACATATTTTGAAAATAAATACAGGGCATTAACTTCCATTTGCTTTTTAGAGAACGAAAGTATAAAGAAGCCGTTGAAAAATACCGCATGGAAAGACCTAAAATTCAACAGCAGTTTAGTGATTTAAAGAGACAACTTGCCGACGTCAAAGAAGAAGAGTGGGCATCTATTCCTGAAGTTGGAGATTCTCGAAACAAATCTAAAAGAAATCCCAGAGGAGAAATGTAAGCGATTTTTTTCTGAAATTTATTCAGCTTGGTCATTTTCAGGTTTACGCCAGTCCCAGACAGTGTGATTGCAATGGCCATGAGTTATGGTCAAATGGGTAGTGTAATGGACAGTGCTGTGCAAAATGGGATGACTACTCCCTTCTCTTCTGGCTTTCAATCAACTTTTGGCGGAGGGATGGCCTCTACAATGGGAGGATTTACGTCTTCGATGAACTCTGGATTGTTGACACCTGGCTGGAAGACTGGAACTCAAACTGGTTCTACTGATTTGGATTTGAGAAAAATTGGTCAAGCAAGAAATAGAATTATGGACATTCGGCTAAACCAGGTCTTGCTTTATTCTCCTTCACAAAATGCTGGTTTCCACTAAGCTTGGTCATGGTGCATGTCAAATGACGAGATAGTAAAAGGTCTGACATGCAATAATTTTACGATCAGTAGATTAGGGCTGTTTTCAGTGAAAAACAGTCCTGTTTGTATCAAAGGGTTTATTATATCTGTCCATCGTAGTACAGATGCTGGTAATTGGCGATAGTGACTTAGCCTTCCGGCCACTGCGGGACAAACATTTTTCTATTTTTCTTCCAAATTCCTTTCGTGTTTCTGTCTGCTGTTTGTATGGGCAAATTACTGCTGTATGATCACAAAGTTTTCAATCTGATGACATGTGAGATCAAGATTGAAAAGTTTTCGGCACGTGTATGTGGATGAATTTCATTTGTGCTTTTCAGGTCTCAGATTCAGTCTCTGGACAGACGGTGGTGGATCCTAAAGGTTATTTAACGGATTTACAGTAAGTTTGCAATGATTAATAATTATGAAATTACAATAAGATCGCGGTGTGACTTCCGTAATTCAGGTCTATGATTCCCCAGCACTGTTCAAATATTAACGACATTAAAAAGGCGAGAATGCTTTTTAAGTCTGTGCGAGAAACGAATCCTAAACTTCCGCAAGGTTAAAAATTTCTGGTTTTTTTTTATAGCCAATCTTAACACCTTTTAGCTTGGATTGCGTCCGCTACATTAGAACAAACCGTCGGAAAGTTACAAGTGGCTCGTAATCTAATTATGGAGGGGTGTGAAAAGAATAACAAATCCGAAGATCTTTGGCTTGAGGCAGTTCGGTGAGCTCTTTTTCTGTGCTAGTTCAGAAATTGTTTTCCTGGTTTTTAATCTCTCAAATTTAGACTTCACCCACCAGACACGGCAAAGACAATTGGTTCGGTTTTCGCTTTAAGCTTACTACGATGTATCTTTTCACTTTAGTTGCAAATGCTGTCCGCTACCTTCCAAATTCTGTGAGAATCTGGATGAAAGCCGCTGATTTAGAAGTAGACAAAAAAGGGAAGAAGAAGGTTTTGCGAAAAGCCTTGGAGCATATTCCTCATTCTGTCCGTCTTTGGAAAGCTGCTGTAGATTTAGAAGAACCTGAGGATGCTCGACAACTGTTGACCAGAGTTTGTTCTTGTAAGCGTACTTGGCGCCATTTAGCAACTATTTAGGCGGTAGAATGCTGCAGCTCAAGCACGGAACTTTGGTTAGCCTTGGCTAAATTGGAGACGTATGAAAATGCGCAGAAAGTTTTAAACAAGGCTCGAGAAAATATTCCAACTGAGCGCCAAATTTGGATCAGTGCTGCGCGGCTAGAAGAAGTAGCTTTTTAAGTGCCGCATTTTCAAATTTTAAACATTTTAAGTCTTAGACACGTGGCCAGAAAAGCAGAGTGGATCCGTTGATTTCTAAGGCGCTCGTCTTGCTCAGAAATGCTCAGGTTGAGATTAATCGAAAGCAATGGCTTGAAGATGCAGTAGACGCTGAAAGAGCAGATTGCTGTTTGACTAGTAAGGCTATCATGTCAGTTTTTTTATTCATAATCGTATTTATGGGCTTGAGACACTAATTTTAGAAAACATGTGATGGGTATAGGAGTCGAAGAAGAAGACCGTAAGCACACGTGGATGGAAGACGCCGAGTGGTTTATTAGTGAGAGGGCTATCGAATGTGCAAGATCGGTCTACGCATTTTGCGTCAATCAGTTTCCAACGAAGAAAGGTATTTGGAGTCGCGCGGCATTTTTCGAAAAAGATCACGGCACAGTCGAATCTTATGAAGCTACTCTCAAAGAGGCGACTGATAAATGCCCGAAGGCCGAAAATTTGTGGCTTATGTATGCTAAATCAAGGTATTCTTTCATTACTCGTTTGAAAATTTTCTGTAATCTTAATTGTAGATGGATGCAGGGAGATGTGAAGGAAGCGAGAAAAATTTTGGCAGTTGCCTTTCAATTTAACCCTAATTCGGAAGAGATTTGGATGGCAGCTGTCAAATTAGAATCAGAAAACGAGGAATACGACAGTGCTCGGAAGTTGTGTAAGTGATAGCAGCGCATTTGGTTCGTGTTGAGTTTTGAAATACGAAATTTAGTGACCAAAGCTCGTACTTCTGCTCCATCTCCTCGATTCTGGATGAAAAGCGCAAAACTGGAATGGTTTGTCAATATTTTCAAATCACTAATGGACAATGTTGATTTTTGCTCTAGGTGTTTGAATGAGCTTGATGGTGCTGTTGAATTGCTAGCAGAAGGTGTTAAATTATATAATGATTTTGAAAAATTCTACATGATGTGGGGGCAAATTCTCGCTCAGAAAGGCCAATTTGACGAAGCCAAAAAAATATTTTCTGAAGGAGTTCGAAAAAGCCCGCATAGCATACCATTGTGGCTTTTGCTTATTCGCTTGGAAGAATCGAGAGGCCGTCCAATAAAAGCTCGATCTGAGTTAGATGTGAGTTATAGGTGCTTCGTTAAACTTTCTTGGTCATTTTTTTTCAGATAGCTAAGATTAAAAATCCAAAGAACGATTTGCTCTGGCTTGAGGCAATCAGAATCGAGGTATTTCGTTGTGATATGCAATTTAGATTACGCTGTTGAATTAATGATTTTTCCAGATGAGGTCAAATCAGCGGGAACTTGCGCAGTCTCTACTGGCTAGAGCTTTGCAAGAGTGCGAGCACTCAGGCCAGTGATTTTATTACTTTGATCTACCATTATATTTTAAACGTGATTTCTAGGTCGGTTGTGGGCAGAAGCTATTTTCGTCGAGCAGCGTCATGGTAGACGAACCAAGTCAATGGATGCTTTGAAGAAATGTGAGCATGATCCTTACGTATTGTTAGCCGTCTCAAAATTGGTTTGGTCCGAAAGAAAGATTGCCAAGGCAAGAAGTTGGTTCCAGCGGACAGTAAAAGTAGACTCTGACTTTGGTGATGCATGGGCTTTTTTCTACAAATTTGAGTTGATATACGGGAATGAGGTAATTGTATAGATTTTTGAAGGTCTATTAATTTTTATATTTAGGTTGAACAAGAAGAAGTTAAGAAGAGGTGTTTGATGGCGGAGCCCAGGCATGGTGAGACATGGCAGCAAATTTCAAAGGATGTGTTGAATTGGCGGAAAAAAACTTTAGAGATTCTCGAGATTGCAGCTAGAAGTGTAGAAATTCCCAAATAAGCGCCCTTTTATTGTTGTTATTGCAATATTTTCCTAACGTTATCCGTAAAAAATTTTCTTGAAAATAAAAGTTAGTAAGGATTACACTGGTGCATTGTATTGGTCGTTTCGCTTATTTTTACTTTATCTATGTGGGTTATTTGCGGACTAGAGTCTAAAAAATTTGGCTAGGATGCTAGCCGGTCTCCTTCTTCGTCCTCGTTACGTTGCTTTCGATTATTTTCTCAAATCTGTCCGTCCACCGAAGAATCAGCTTGTCTTCCATCGTGCTAGATCCAATAAGGCTTGGGTTGCTGCAAGGAAACGAAAGGCTGAAGGCTTGCCGCCAATTGACGAATGGGCCTATAACGAGATTGAAAAAAAGGCTGGAATGTTTAAGCCCGTACATACGGTTGAAGAGCAGATTGCTTATATGAACAGCAAAGGCATGTTTTATGCTCTTTATTCGAAACATCATTTAAAGCCTTTTAGAATATCAAGACACTTATAAGGGGTTGGAGGTGCATCGGTGGTACCGACGCAATCATCAAGGGTATGCTCCTTTCTAAAATTTTTTTTGTGCTGAATTTTCAAGCTTATTTTAGTCAGTCGAAATATCAGCCTCCTGCACGCCTATTCTGTATCGATAGATATGGTCGTTTCAATTTAAGTTATGCGTGCCCCATCTGCCGCGATGAATATTTGTTCTTTGATTATAGAGTAATGGCAGCTTTTACTTTATATGTTGCTTATATGAGATGGGTTTTTAGAATCCTAAGTTGATGCAGCAATTTATGAAGTGGGGCAGTGATAAGCCGATGAGCATTTTTAAGACGAAATTGTGTCGTGAGCAGTACATAAACTTGCAAGCGCAAATTCTCAAGGCAAAAGAGCATGGTTGGCTTTTAAAAAGTTTATTTTATCAAACGATATGAGTTTTAGGGACAATACCCTTTGCAATTCCCTTTCGAGAGTTTGGTAAACTTTCTAATAGAGTATTAAGAATGCATAACAGAAGTGACACCTTTAGATTTTAAAGAATGGTACGAGGATTGGAAAGATGATAAGAAAGAAAGGGTATTTGATCCGGAGCCTCTGAGCCGTTGCATAAGCGTTGAAGAAGTTTTCCCCGAGCCACAGCACAGACAATATGAGGCACATAATCGTGATCATAAGACCAGCTGGGATGAATGGTTTGGATTGTTTTTGTAACTAAACAATTGCGGTTGAACAACGCATTTTTAGGTGGCTCAGGCATGCGAAATTTGCAAGGACAATCAGACGCCAGGATCCTTAAATATGTGTTAAATTATATTTATGTGCTCTTTCCGTTGTAACTGTTATTTTGAGTTAGTCGAAGGCAGCTATATGTTTTTGTAGAGTGATCTTATAGAGTGTTGACCAGTGTTTCCAAAAGTCAGAATCAGAAAAATGGTCATGCGGAATCCACAATCGAATCAGAATCACAATCAAATGATTTTTATTCTGGCTTTAAAGATTTTTGACTCGCACATTGGAATTCTGACTTTGAAAATTTTGACTCTCGCATTCTTATTCTGACTTTGAAATTTTTGACTCTCACATTCTGATTAAATTTTCCGACTCTCACTCTTTCGTAGATTTTTTGATTATGATTGTTGATATGACTTTAATAATTTTTCTCAATTTTTCCGATACACACCTTGCTCTATATTCACAATTACACAGTTTCCTTAGGCTTAAGTGTTCACATCTTTTTACAGTGCCTAGAACAGATTTTTTTGAAAAAAGTCATTTGCGTTTCATTTACCACAGCTTTATTCCCAACAAATTTTCTAATCATTACTTTAACACACAGAATCAGAGTGTGAGAGTCAAAATTTTCAAAGTCACACCTCACTCCCTTGGACTGCAAAGACTGATTAAGACGAGCGTAGATTATAAATAAAATACACAAAATTACTTTTATTTTGATTTAGCATGCCTAAAATAAAGATTTTGAACAACTTTTTTATTGGTCTAACAATTATTAATACCAAGCGATCAATATCACTAAGATTCAAAATCTACTTTTGGCTAGATTACATCCAAATTGAATGCTACTAAGCACATATCCTTACAAGTTTGTACAGCTGATCAAAAATTAAAAGAATGAAATATCAGGATATTTTTTTGATATCTCCATTGTCAACCTGCAAACAACAAACATTTAAAAAGCACATTCTGTAATTTTGGTTCAACCATAACGAGCCTCGTGCAAAAGAACTTTTTACACAGGCTTGGTTCAAAATTACAAAAAGTATTTTTTAAACTATACACATGAAAAAATGGTAGAAAATGAGCTTACGGATGTGGAGACATTAGATTGAAGGTTTCTATTGTGCAAAGAGTCTACAAACAAAGTTTTAAAATAAAAATCTTATTTTTCTAATTACCTCTCTTTTAAAAGCCGCTACTTTCTGCAATGCAAAAAGAAGAATATAAAAAGTGAAGACTGAAACTAATAAGGGAACCCCACGAACTGTAAAGCGAGACACAGTCGACTTCGTTCGGACTCGCGCTCGGTTACTTTGCTCAGATTTCATTTTTTTTTAAAGTCAATTTTTTTTCTAAAAAAAAAACAAATAATCATCATGGTTGTCAAAACAACATTAATTTGAAAATTGGCTATTGCAGGTGCAGGTTTAAGATGTAGGTGTAGGTCTACGCTGTAAGTGTAGCTGTAGGTGCATTTTTCGGAAACACCTGACCACAGTAAACCAAGTTTACTGGATGATTTATTTATGGCCAATTTTTGGGCTCTCTAGCTCTAATTTTTTCTTGCTGTTGGGCTAGAATATTGAAATCTCAAATGCGAAATCGACCACGTCTTACAAGATAGGCATAGCAAAATATTCCAACAGTTCGTGTGGCTTCTTTGTAAGGTGCATATAAGTTTCCTCTTTGTGTCGCAATTTTTTAATTTGTCACTTCACGATTAAAAAGATTATCCTTCCTCCCGGAGCAATGGAAGGAAAAATTGAAAAAAAAAATACCCCAAAAAGGACTTTAAATATAATGCAAAAAAACGCGGCAGAAAAGAAGAAACATTACTGTTGGGGTTGGCAAAGCTATTTTCATCAATTTTAGTAGATATCTCGAGAAATATTAGAAAACCTACATGCACATTAGATATTCGAAGCAGAAGGGCCGCAAATCTATGAGAAGACTCCGGCTTGCCTGTGTTCTTCTCCAAATACTCCCGCATACTGTCTGAATTTTTTTATTATGAGATGTTTCTATTAATATTACGGTTCTCATTTATTCTGCTAAAAGCAACTTTCGCTCATCAAAAAGCTCCGAAACACACCGAAATAAAAAAAAAACGCCGCGAACAGTCACATATCCGAGAAAGCAAGAGGTTTTCAGAGCTTCAAAGTAAAACTTTAAAGCATCTCTATTGGGATATACTTTAGATTAGCCTCCCTCGGAATCGCCCTAGAATCGATGTTTATTGCGTTTTAAGGCCTAAAACGTAAGAAATATCAGTTTCCCGGTTGCACAAACCCATTTCTCGCAATAAAAATTTTCTGAAAAAAAATCAATCTTCCCCTAGGTCATTTACTTGCGGGTTACGCGGCCCGCCTCCAGCACTACTATAAGAGAAAATACGATATTGGTGTCGTGAGCAATCCTTAAGATAATCAATGAAATATACCTAACAAAGTGATTCTTTTCTTGGTGATGGCTGCAATGGCTGTTTCACTCAAGGAAAGGCATTCTGTAATGAAAGCTTATTTAGAAAAGACAAATTTTAAATGTTTACCTGGGTCAAAAAATATTATTGCTTGCAGCAATACGTATTCTATTTCTAAACTGATTGTTCGAATACAAATATAGGAACAATTAAAGAATCGGGCCCATTTCTTGCCTTAATCCGCCTGTTGTTTTCTATGTGTTTTTTTTTGTAATTTGCTTATTGTTTTTTTCTTCTTTAATAGATCTTTTTAAATTTTCTTTAAAATTTTTACAAATTCTTTTTTTTACCAAACTTGGACTTTTGCTCTGCTCCCCCAAGGTAAACAACCTTATATTAACCTTATATTATATTAGGGAATTATACCATGTTTTGGTTACTGGGACTGGGCAAAAAGAGTCTTTAAATGCATTTATGGTTAAGGGTCTTGCTCTGATTCATCTGGCAGGTAAGTCTGTGCGCGCATCTCTGACCCTTCAAGCCTCCTACGCCCCCTCCGGGGGATACACATACCTGAGACATAAATCACTCAAACGTGACTCTGGATCAGTGTTTTCCTAAATGAAATAAAATTTCATTTAAAATGGCTAAAATGAAATGACTTTAGAATGAAATGAAATTTGTTGGATGAAATGAAATGAAATGGCTAAAATGAAATGAAACTTATAATGAAATGAAATCTGAAAATGAAATGACGCAAAGTGAAATGAAATAGCTAAAGTGAAATGACTTCAAAATGAAATGAAATATCATTTCATTTTTCATTTCACTTTAGCTATTTCATTTAAACTAAAATGAAATTTCATTTTAGCTAAAGTGAAATGAAATTTCATTTTAAAGTGAAATTTCATTTAAGCCAGAAATCA
>BBSZ01007113.1:0-13520 GCA_000981365.1 Subanguina moxae | reverse complement strand
AGAAAGCATTCTCTCTTTCGCACAGAAAATAGAACTGGGTGAAAAATCGACGATGGAAAAGTACCACATAGACAAGGAATCTGTTAGTGGAAGTAAACTGGTATTTTGTTTTAGATTCATTACTAACAGCTTACGGATAAACAAAGTAGAAAATGGCTTTGAATTGAAATTCTCCAAATATTCTTGAAAAACTGAAGAGAAAACTTGAAAGCACCGTGGTCACCAGGGGTGTTTTTATCAGAGCATACTCAATAACCTTCCAACTAGTCAAGTGCCAGCCGTCTTGGCCCTTGGACAGCACTGCTATTCTCTCGCTTATCTTTAATTTAAAAGAGCATGAAATTCAAGTGGAAGAATGTTCCAGGAAGGTTTTCCAATAATTTTTGTCACATTTTTGAATGACCATAGCTTTTGTTCTAAGCCATTTCCCAACAAAAAAGATCCATTATAGTCTTTAAATTGTCGCTATGTCAAATGCGAACAAGAATATGCAAAAAGTTGTGATAGCCAGAAAAGCTTGAAAATTAGTATAAGTGGTTCTTTGGGGTATGTAATAGGGTTGGCCTCGCGCATCCCTTCCTCTCATGCCCAAAATGTGCTCAAAATCATTTCCGTGCTCAAAATCATTCCCTCTCTTCCAAAATTCTTACTAAAATCCCTCCGGTCATCCGTCCCGTCATCCTTACCTTCATCCCTCCCGCTCGTGATTTCACGGGAGGGAGGCCAACCCTAGTATGTAAATAAGTTATGCTCAAAATTTTGTGCTTATTAAAAAGTAGCAGATATTCTTGTTACACCCAATAAATTAAAAAAAGGCATACATCATGCCAAAAGCACTTGGTTACACGTAGCCCCAGAGCTAGTCCAATACAGGAGAGCAGATAAGGATTGATCAGGTGAAATTTCTACAAAAACAATTCCATAAAATGTATTTTTTAAACTATGGTATTAGCTGTCCTACCATTGAATAGTGCCAATGAGATTTGGGCAACCACCACAATGTTTTGTACAGATTTAGATACTGCAGAAAAAGTGCCAGAACCGAATACAAGAATAGGGTGCACTCGAAGAAAAGTTTGCTTTGATTCTGAGGCAAATCAGGCCATTGCTTATGGTGCGAGAGAACCAGACCTGAGACCTGTCCGCTTCCATCCGTTTCTACCCTTAAAATTAATTACGTGTAAGCACTTGGCTTTCCACTGCCCTGACACATTTCATGAGATTTTTTTGAAAAACCTGTATTTTTGTGCAGTGTTTTCATCGGCTTTGTCTTTGAGTGATTGTTGATTGCAAGTTGGTGGACGTAGAGTGCGATTAGTGGATTTGAACTTTACTGGACGTTTGGTTCCAGACATTTTGGTTAGTAAAAAGTATTATTCTTGGGTGTTGATTTACAATTGAGCAACTTCAAAAGTGTGACACCTGGGTAGACAAAAAAGATTCCGCTCGAGACATAGATGCATTTAGTCATCTTTCCTTAAAAAAATTTCGATTGGAGTTATCAACAACAAAGACTGTCTTTATGATTGGTAGCCGCATTTAGCGAGAAAGTCTCAGTGCCGACTGTGGTTTGTCAGTAGGGTCTTACAACAAATACACATGGTTCAAAACATATTACAATCAAGCCATAATACGACAACCCGGTTGACCGGTTTACGGTGCCAATATGTTTAGGGCACCCCTATACTGGGGTGTTTTTGTGTCTAGAACAAGTTCATTTGTCCGCCAAAAAAATTCGGCTCAGGGTGCCATTGCATTCAGGTGCCATTATATCAAAACTCTATGAAATAAAAACTCCTACTCAGTTTTCAAGTCAAATGTTATGACGGTTTCCTCTGTACATCGTACATAAGCCGTTTATATTTTAATGTTTTTGTAGAAGGTCTTTAAAAATTTTGAGCATAGGTAATAAGCTCAATAAATTTTCTAGACTAGCTTAAAAAATAAATTTGAACAAAAATTTTTGGCATTGACGTGCGTCTTTTTTAAGTCTTTTTGGGAAATCAAAATTTTAATTCCTGGCCGATGAGGTTTTCGACTTTTACAGCAAAATATCATAGATTCTTAAAGTTCATCTATATAGGGTTGTCGACGTACAATTCATCCATTTTGGACACTTTCTAAATTTTAGGTCTAATGATGTGGTGTTTTTTTTTCGGTAATATCTTTTCTAAAATTAGATGATACGTGCTAAGCAATGATGGGTCAAGATTGTCATTGAATTGAGCTCAGAAAATTTTTAGATTACTATGTTGCTGAACGTTAAAATAAAGAATTTTTTGGCTTATTCGAAAATTTTGAAGGTCGGCTACCATCCGAATAAGTACCTGCGAATTGTCCCTTTGAACAAAAACCGTAGGACTTATGGCACAACTTGACATTTTAGTATCATCAAAAAATGTCTTCATTCGACGAAATCAAAGAAGGAATCGAGTCAGCTATTGTGGGTGTTAACCGCTACAACCCCAACAACATTGATGTGTTGGAGAAGTGTATCACTTTCATGATCAAAGAGAACAAGTATGACAAAGATGTGCTACTGACGACTCTCAAGCTATACCAGTTCAACGCAGATCGGTAATCTATTCAGAGTGAAAATTCTATTAACATATCTAATATTTTAGGTACAAAGACAGCTACGTTTGCCAAATCCTTCTGAAGACTATGATGGTATTTCCTCGGAATGATTATGCTCTAGCCAAGTACTTGATTGATGCCGACAGAGCAAATGACTCAGCGGAGCTGCGTCGTGTTATGGATATTGGAGCGCTGCTGGAATCCTGCAACTTTAGTCTTTTTTGGCGATTGCTGCATGGAGAGTACAAGCCAAGTGAGAGTGATGATAAATACAAGTATCATGATGTCAAACGCATGATTGAGCCGATTGCTGGCTTTGAGGATGCTGTTCGTATATGTAATCTTTTGATGGGAATTAGGGGAATCAAGTAGCATAATTACATAAATTAATTTTAGACGCTTGCCAAGTGATCAACATAACTTTTCAGTCCATTGAGAAACAGCAATTGTCACGATTGTTGGGAGGAATATCTGGTCGGTTTTTATAATTTATACCTTTCTTAAATACATGATGAAAAGACTAGCCTTGCTTAGATGTTCTTCTTGCTTCATATGCAAAAGCATATAAATGGGAGTTGCGTAAAGACCCAAAAGACAATTCTGCATACTATTTTGTTCAAAATCACGAAGGTAGGTGCCGATATTTCACTACTACCGTGTTTCCCTTAATAATAATCTAATTAGCGCCCCCCCCCCCCTAAATTCAAAAAGGTGTTAGTGACATTGCGTTTTTGACCTATATTTTTGGTGACTCCTGAACATGCTACAGGGTGCGCCAAAAGTTCTGACATCGCCATAAACTCCGAAAAAAAACATAATAATATGAAACAACGAAAAAAATCAAAAGAAAGCCCGAGAAATTCTGCATAAGATCCATCATTCAATATTCAAAATATCCACCATTCGCTTTGACGCAAGCACGCATTCTTTTCCTTTCAGACAAAAAGTGCATTTTATATCCATGCCAGGACTTTTGGCGCACCCTGTATTAAATGACCGGCTTTTTAACCGGTTAAAACGCCGAATATTGAATGACCGGTCAATAAATGACCTGGTCATTAGATAACTCTAGCATATTTTTTATTTAATCGGCTGTGACAATCTTGTGTATTTTAGACAAGATCAAAAGCCGAAATATTGAAGAAAAGCTCCGGTTTGAACGTAAGATAATTTTTTATCTGGTGATAATTTATTGATTAGATTTATATAGTGGTTAATTTTCTTCAGAATGTGTCGAAGTGATGAACATCTAAATTAAAAAACCTATAAATTTATAAAATCTTATTGTTTGGCTCTAACCGAGTTCTTCAACCGCTAGTTCTCGACTGGTAAGTTCTTCAACTAAAGGATTCTTTAGACATTTTAGTCACGCTAATTGTGTCGATGAACTATCCGGTTGAAGAAATTTGCCATTTTTCAATAGGTAGCTAAAAACCCACTTGAAGAACTTACCAGTTGAAGAATTCACCGGTGGAGAACAAGCGGTTGGAGCCTATTGTTTATTTATCATTTGTTGATTTGGTGGACAATAAAACATTTTGTGTTTTTTTACGTATGAGATTGTAACTGATTTTAACAGGCATATGCTTTCTAAATATTTTTTTGTTATTTTACCTTTCGATCGAAGGAGATTTTAGATAAGACATGAGTGATGAAGTGATTGAACAGCTATTGCTTTGTGTTCGCGACTCCATTGCCGCAAAAATACCATTTGACGAAGCCATTAGCAAGTTGAGAACTATTTTGGTATGCATCTATCTGCTAAATTTGTGTTCCTATATTCCTTTTATAGAGTGGAAACAATGAAGCTGTATCAGCACTTCTTGATGTACTAACGGCTTTGAACTCGGAGTTAAGTGACAGTGAACAGAACTCGGAGACCTACAAGCTTTTGTCCGCCTTGTCAGATGAGGTTGCGCATATATTACTGGACTCTATTATTCCCCCCCCCCAATGTAACTGCTGGCCAATGTACCTAGAAGGACCAGATACTTTTTGGCGGGCTTTTTTTTGGGAGGGGGATATAATACAGCAGTACCTCTTACTGGTTAATTTTCGTTACTGATATTAATTTTCTGTTAGATTCTTCCTGCAGAAGTTCTGAGCTTGGAATTGAATGTTTTGGGAGCGGAGGAAAAGCAAACCAAATCTCGAATAGTGAAGAGTAAAACACGAATTTAGTGAATTTTTCATTTAAAATGGTTGTATTTCGTATCTTACAATTGCATCTTTAGCTACAAACAAATCAAATTCAACCTTCTGAGAGAAGAAAGCGAAGGCTATGCAAAACTTATCACAGAAATTTTGAGCGTTCAGCCGGGAACCAGTTCGGATGAAGTTCTGCTAATTATTGAAAGATTGATTGGTAACTAATTTAGTTGTAGGTACTTGTATCTGCTCAACTTTCTTTTCTTTCCAGGTCAATTCAATTTGGACCCCAACCGAGTTCTGGACATTATTTTAGATGGCTTTGAAAACAATCTGTCTCAAAAAGACTTGTTTATCAAGACCCTCAAGAAGTTTAAGGTCCACAGGGATGAACTACGAGATATTTTGTTGCTAAAGTTTGTTTTCTGCGAGGTAGAAGTTTCAATTTAGGAGGTTAAGTTGAACAATTAAACAAAAAATGTTTAGAAATCAGAGTACACCGCAATGGACTTGTACAGAGTGGCTTCAATTCTTTGTCAAGAAGATCTGGTCGACCTCCGACCATTGTTTAATATGGTAGCCGTGTATTTTGTGAACCACTTTTGGTTCTAGTATAGAATTGGCTGCTTTTTTTTTTGACTTGGTCCTCCCTGTTGATTTTTTGATCTTTCATCTTGTAGATCATAGTTGTCTTCTAATGGGGTACAAGTACTATACGATTTTTTATAAGGAAACATTTGCAATGGGAAAACCACGGCAAAATTTTGGAAATACACAAAAAATCAACAGGGGAGATCAAGGCAAAAAAAGCGGCCAAATCTATACTAGAGCCCCAGTTTCATTCCCAAATATCCTTTTCAGATCTCTCCCACTCAAAGTCACATGGTGGATGAAA
Organism: Subanguina moxae; assembly: GCA_000981365.1. Lineage (NCBI taxonomy): Eukaryota > Metazoa > Nematoda > Chromadorea > Rhabditida > Anguinidae > Subanguina > Subanguina moxae. The sequence goes on along the minus strand of BBSZ01007113.1, from coordinate 7,900 downwards.
ACAAAAGACTGATAGAGTTGGTGAAGAAGCGTGCCTCTAAAGCCGAAATAATTTCAACGGGTAGTCTTGCTGATTCTTCTCTCAATACAGCCTCTTCTGCGATGTTGGCCAACAACGAAGGACCTGAGCGCATGGAAGCTATTGTGGTTTCAGCAGTATCTTTTGGCGCAGCTTGTCAATCACAAGCGCTAGAGGATGCCAAATTGGCCGGATCTGCTTTCGATGACGTGAGTTTACTCAATTAACGCTTAGCTTGGCTTAGTGGTCCGCAAATACACTTTTAGCTAGATATTTTGCCGAGAAATCAAAAGTTAGGCTTGCTGTGTGCTCTACTTGAACATGGAGCCTGGGCAATGGCTAAACAATTGTTGGATAGGCTACCAGAGGCGTATGCTACTGGAGTTTCGTAAGCATTTTTACATGGCCCCTTCCATTTTGTACGTAATAATGCTTGTTCAGGCATAGAATAAGTGCTGCCATAGCCAACATCATCGGCTACATCATTGAACCCTTTTACAAACAGTAAGCTGGTGCACTGCAAAGTTACTTTTTATTCTAAGATAAAGCATTTGCAGAAAATATACCAACTGGAGAAATGAGCCAGTGCGTGGGCGAGATAGCTGGAAACGATTCACTGCTCCAGTTGAGCAGGTTAGGATTAGGGCGGAAACACTCATATACATAAAATTTGGTACTACTGTATTATACCCCCCTCCCAAAAAAAGTATATACCCCCACAGATTTACCTGTGAGATGAACCGGAGCAAGATACTAGAGAAAGAAATGCATTTCAGGTCTTTTTTGCCATAATCTGATGAGAAAAACATGGTAAAAGGGCAAAAAAAGGCGAAAAAATAAATAAAAATAAAATGGTAGAAGGGGGTATATTGATTTTGGGGGTGAGGTGGTTATAATACAGTAGAGTCTAAAATTTATTATCCTAATGTTTAAAATTTCTCTCTCTAATCCAATTGCAGATGAACAAATGGGAAGACCTTTCTTCGCTTGTCTACCCTCTTATCACCTATATCGGGCCATACATTTGCGTTCGACACGAAGTGGCCATTAAACTCATTCGACTAATCCTTGTTTTCTTCGAAGACAACACAGCCAAAGAATTGCCAAATTTTGACTCACGTAAAAAACTTTGTCGCAATCTGGATTTACACCAATTCTTCAAGCTTGCAGTAAACAATGTTATCATGGACATGTGTGATGGGGCGCTAGTGCCTGGCTGCTCCCTTCTCGACTCCAACTTTGCTTATTGTGAAGAGCTTTGGCAGATACTTCAGCGCTTTTCCTACCACGACAGGTATAGAATCTATGGTCGATGGAAGAATGTGCACACAGCAAGATGTTGGGCACTGAATTTGCAGAGAGGCAAGGTGCTGGGAATGACTAGATATGCGATGAAGTAGCCCTTTATTTTCTACTATTTACTGCCGTTGTGTGAAAAAATCAACTTTTTAAGGCGATTGAGCAAAGAAACAGCTAAGGTGGTGGGCAGACAGCTGGGCAAGCTCTGCCACACCTATCCACTGGTTGCTCTTGATTATATGCTGGACAAAGTGCAAGACTTTCAAAACTTTATTGGCCCAGTGGTGGACTCCATGCGTTTCTTGTCCAATCTGGAATTTGACGTTTTGTCATGTTAGTTTCCTGCTTTTGACTTGATTGAGCAAATGATAAGACTCTACTGTATTATACACCTCCCCCATGTAACATACCCCCCCCCCAAATGTAACTGCCACAAAATACGTGTACCATGCCCGCTAACCTATTTAAATGCCCTAAAAACGGTAAAGCGAGTCGTTTTTGGGCTGATCATTTGTGGTTAAGGCAGTTTTTCTGCAACTCATTTGTGCAATTTTTTCGCCCTTTTACCATGTGTTTCTCACTGGACTATGGCAAAAAAGGCCTGAAATGCATACCAGAGCTTTTCTATGCGGTAGAGCCCAGAGGGGGTTTAATAAAGTAGTACCAAAAAACTTTTTAGAAATTGGCATGAAAGTAAGAATTTAAAGTTTAAACTTTAAATTGTAAATTCTGAAACCCATCTAGAATTTATGTTAAATTTATGTAAGTAAAGATAACATGAGCTAGGCAACATTATTTGGTTTCGACCCTTGCCAAAGTATGACAATGAGAAATTATTGTCTAAGCTTATGAGAGTAAGGAGCTTGGAGTTGAGATGCGAACATACCCATACTGAGACATAAATCACTTGAGAAGAAGCTCTGGATGCATGAAGATAGCATGCATACCAGAGCTTTTTTATGCGGTAAAGCCCAGTTGACAAAGTTATGTTCAAAATCTTCTCCTTTCCTAAGTGACCCTTCTTACAAAGTGGCCCCTTAATTGTCCCCTCCCCTCCCTATACAGCCTATCATTCCTTAAAATTGGTGAAAAGATGTTTCTTATATGGTCAATATACCTAGAAAACCTAAGTAGTTTTTTTTTGTGGCGGTGTTGAGGGTATAATACAGCAGTACCAAACGATAATCTCTTATTAAAATTATAGACTGTTTAATTGAGAATTTGGCTGAACCGGAGAAGCAAGCCTTCAAAACTACCGATGTCTCGTTTAGTTCTTGGATGTCATCATTAGCTAACTTTTCTGCAGCTGTATGCAAAAGATATTCTATTGATTTCTCGGGCATTCTCCAGTATATTACCAATCAACTCAAAGATGGGAAAAGGCACGTGTTTTTGTGCGGAAAAGTTTTCTCATTCCTTCTGTCGATTTTCAGCCTTGATTTGATTGTTTTGAGAGAGATAGTACTCAACATTTCTGGTGTAGAGTCCGGCACTGACTTGACCCAAGAACACTTGGAAGCTCTGTGTGGAGGGGATTGCTTGAGACAAGAGGTAAGAGAACGTGTCTAAATAACCGAATACTACCTTTATTTTTGCTCTCTCTTTAGGCTGGATATTACTCGATAACGAAAATAAATCGTCGAGCTACTGGTCGGTTGCGTGATGCTCTTATGAAAAACGACATGTTTGAGAGCTTATGTATATTACTGGGTCAGCAAAAGAACTTTATAATATATATTGATTCCAAAGAGTATCCTCTGAAGCTGACCGCTCATATGGTGGATCAGGTGAGTTATGCAAGGTGGCACAAGAAATTCAGCCGATTTTCTTAGTCTCTACTTTGGTCCCAAAAACGATATTTCTACGACTGTCGAAGAGTGAAAAATGGAAAAAATTGTTATCATGTTTTGCCGCTGAATGAGTTTAGAGCTCGAGGAAAGTGGAGCGCAAAAAACCGCTGTTAAAACTCAAGCGAAAAGTTAAGGCAGATTGAAATCGACCCAATTATTTGAGCCACCATGTAGTTCTTAATAGAAAAAGTACACGTAAAAACCACATTTAGAGCCAAGAAACGTTTGTTCAATTCCACCAATTCTTGCGCTCAAACCTAAGACCTGAAGAGTATGCCAAGAGAATGCCATCTGTTTCCTCATTGCTCACCAAATACCATGTTCCCACGGACTCTGCAATGTGTCTTACTCGGTCTATTTATTTCAACAGAATCAATGTGAGTTTCCTTTGTGTCAAAACTATTGCGTTCAGTTGTTGATTTGATTTGCACTTAGACTCTGTATGATGAGTCAAAGAAAAGTCTAAAAGAAGATGGAAAAACGAAGCTGGATGCCAATCAAAAGGTATATTTTTGGCTTTTGTAAACTCTATAGCGTGTTTCGTGAATTGCTGCCACTTTTGAATGGGCATAGTTTCTTTGGGACTGAATTTTGGCAATCTGTTTTTATTTTACGTTAAAATTTAGAATTCCTTCTATAAAAAGGCTTTCGATGTAGTAGTTTACGATCTGGAAGAAGAATTGATTCGAGCATTGCCTGACTCTTTTTGGCTGGATATTACCTCGAAGTAGGTTCTCTGAAATCCTTTTCTTAGTCAGTTGCGGTAAAGAAAGTGTACTTTTGTAGGTTATATGCCACTTTTTGGCTACTCTGTGTCAGTGATCTCTCATGTCCCTTCAGTGCTTATGAGCGTGAAATCGAAAAGTGCAAGAAAGAGGCAGCAGAGCTTGCACAGCACTCATTTACCGACTCTGTAACTATTACATAAAACTGTATTATAACCTCCCTCCCCCCAAATAATATACACCCCCCCCCCAAAAAAAAGTGTTTGGGTTTTCTAGGTACATTGACCATATAAGAAGCATTTTTTCACCATTATAGGGGCCTACCGCATAAAAAAGCTCTTGTATGCATGCTATTTTCATGCATCCAGAGCTGCTTCTCAAGTGATTTTTCCCTTATGTATGAATGTTTGCGCTCCGAACCCCTGAACCCCCGTCGCGCTTGTAGGGTGGTGTGAGAGTTAGAGATGCGAGCACAAACTTACCCCTGATATGCATCCGAGCAAGATTCTGGAGAAATAAATGCATTTCAGGCCTTTTTTGCCATAGTTCAGTGAGAAAAACATGGTAAAAGGGCATAAAGGGGCAAAAAATTTGCACAAATAGGTTGCAGAAAAAACTGCCTTAACCGCAGAAGCAGCTCGCTTTATCGTTTTTCGGGCATTAAAATAGGTCAGGCGGGAGGCTCCACGTATTTTCTGGCAGTAACATTTGGAGAGGGGGTGTATAATACAGTAGAGTCAAAAATTCTTCTCTAAATCAATCGTTACCTACTCATTCAGTCCTCCAAAGCCAGACGTTCGGCCAAAGACGAAGAAAGACTAAAAAGCTTGGAGCAAAAGCTGACCGAAGAGATGCGCCGACAAACTGAGCATGTGAGACGCATTAAAGACATCCTGTCTTCCGAAAAAGAAGGGCTCTTTGCTGCAACACAAAGTCGGTTCCCATCAATTTTTTGTTCTTGATGGTAATGCTTGTTGCAGACAAAACCAGTCAAATGCTCAGATTTCTGCAGTCGTGTATACTGCCGAGAGCAATGTTCTCTGAGGTGGATGCTGTCTATTGTGCCAAATTTATTGAGACTTTGCATTGTATTCGCACTGGCTTTTTCCAGACCATTGTTTTCTTTGATAAGGTTGGTCATTTGTGCATTTACAGAATGCAATATGTTTTATCAAAAATTATTTTCAGATATTCAGTGATGTAACACCTATTCTTGTGAGTTTAAACTTATTTCGACTCTACTGGATTATATCCCCTCCTCAAAATTTTATTATTTTTATTTTTGCTTGAAAAAGGCCTTCCGCGCTCTAAAAAGCATTTTTGTGTATAAAAAAGCCAAAAAAAACATGTTCTGAGAAATTTTCTGAGGTGGGTGGACACCGAAATTATTCCTTTTAATAGCTTAACAACGGTAATGGCTATTTTGATGCCCTAAAAGCGGTAAAACGGGCAGTTTTGGCCCTGTCCTCTGCGGTTGAGGCAGGGTTAAGAGAGGCTACCGTATAACCTCTATTAATCCTCCCCTAAATTTTTGGGTATGGTGTCAGTACCCCATTGTCGGGTGGTTGAGCCGTAAAAAATCGTTGACCACCGACCGTCATGACGAGAGGGGGGGGGGGAGTATTATGAGAAGTTATACGGTATACCCGCTTAAGGGAGGCGTATAATACAATAAAGGAATAAACAAAACCACTGTTTAAGGCTGGTCTGACCGAGAGAGAAGCCAATTGTTTCGGCAGATTCTGCTGCATGAGCCTCAATTTGATCCTAAAATGGCACTCCAGTAAGGCAGTCTTCGTGAATGAGTGTGAAGGCTTTCCTGGATGTGTGACCAGAATACGTAAGCAAGACAGCGAGGAAGCATCCACCAATGTTGAGTTCACCTACGACTACTTCCGCTCCATCTGCTACAAATGGCAAGTGAGATTGGCCAAGTCGCTGGGCTTTGTTCTGTCCACATCTAACTATGTTCTAATTCGCAATGGACTTACACTGATGACGAAGGTGGGAAAAATGGGAATATCTCTTGTACAAATCTTTTCAGCTTAAAACAAATATTTCAGATTCTGCCCAACTTCCCAGTCCTTCAACAAACCTACAAGTCAATTGAAAAGAGTGTAACAACAGTAAGAGACAACGAAAAAGGCAAACGGCTGGACTTGAATCTACTGGCGTCCAGTTATTTGGTTCAACTAGTTAAAAGAAACGTCCGCATCTACAAAAACGATGAATTTTTTGACCTGAAAATTGCGGTATGTGGTTTCTGGGTGATTTGATATGCTTTAATATGCTTGTCCAAAATGCGGTGTAGGTGAAGCCATGGAGCTCACAAATAAGGGATGGGTGGTGGGTATCATGATTCCGGTCATTTTTGGTCATTTTTTCTCGCCAAAAAATGTGGACCGCCACCGGGAAACGTGTTTTAAGCATGTTTTGAGTGCTGAAAAAATGAGTTAGGAAACATTTTTGAGCTACGCCGAATAGTGTACTTTAGTCGAAATATGCAATAATCAATTTGTTTTAGAAACTACCTCCTCCCAGTGAATCTGCCAAGTCGAGTCCTGAAAAGCCGGCTGCATCGAGTGGCTCTACAAGGAAAAGAACAGGACAGAATACGGAAGATAATAACAAATCAGCTATTAATGCCGAAAATCACCCACTTCCTATGAAAAAGAAAGTCCGAGATCATTAATCTGTGCTTTAACTTATTTTGTACCCTCGTTTTTGATGTTATTGATGTAGAAGGGATGAGTGACAAAATAAAGTTTCACCTCCTCCCCTCTCCTTCTTTCCAAGGGGAACAACAAGGTGGTTGGTTAATGGCGCGCAAAAGAATGTAAGGACAACTGGAAAGAAACAGCTCGCTCAGTAGAGATATCGATCAGACGCCAAACAGAAGCACTTCACTGGGTATTTGCATGTTGACCTGGGTGTACAAATGAGTTCTATATTGGTGCCGACGTCACTTTTCATGCTTACTTTTATTATTTTGAGGATAAAAGCGGAGTAGGCTTCCTATTATTTAAGTATTTTGATTGGTAATGAAACAGTTCAGAAACGTCTACTGCACATACTATAGAGAAACCAACGAAATAACCTGTGGGTAAGAAGTCTTTCTATTTGTTGAACATCAATGTGTTTTTGAGCTGTGACGTGATAGCTGTAAGCTTTTTGGCTAAACTTGCTTTTGAATAATGAGAAAGTGGCGCTACTGTAGTGTGACCCTATTTCCAATAAAAAAAAAAAATTTTTCGGCTCTCTATTATGGTAAAGTATTTACTCTATTAAGCGGGCATGCCCGCTTATGTTTCAACCCTTAGTTAGGGGGCCCGCTTATTAGATGGTGCCCGCTTAATTTTCGACCTTTTCTCGTATCATAATTCAAATATATACTAAACCCGTACCAACAGGCGTCAAATTCAATTTTATAACGGAATGTGAGGCTGCCAGCCTTTCCGCACACTAACCAAAAGAGTATGGGAAAAAAAGGGTAACCCAAAGAGTATGGGTGAAAAAAAGGGTAACCCTAAGAGTAGCTGCTTTTTTTGCGTTTCTCTTTTTATTCGCCACCAACGATTCAAACACACACACACACACACACAACGATAACTAAAAAGAAAAAATAAATAAATGGACCAAGTCTGTATTCTTAACTAACAAGCAAAAACTAAGATTATAGGACGAAAGAACATAAAATATTGACATCTGAACATCCATAAAGTACACCAACTCCTACAAAAACATTTAAAAAATGAGCTAGAAGTAGATAGTAGGGTTGCGCATTGCCAATATTGGCGCCAAGATTGACTTTAAAATTGGGCCAATCTTGGCCAAGATTGGAAATCTTGGCAATCTCAGTCAAGAAATTGCCAAGATTGAATATGAAGAGGCAAAAACGAATTTTTTAGGACATGCATAAGCATTCTATAAAAATAATTTCCCACAAGAAAGCTATTTTCCGACCCTTTTAGTCATAGAAATCCAGTTTTTGGGAAGTCGAAAAGTAAT
>BBSZ01007105.1:0-24626 GCA_000981365.1 Subanguina moxae | reverse complement strand
TAGGGCTAAGCCTTAGTCTGACAAAAGGGACACCAAGGCAAAAAGACATGTGGATTGTATCATAAAGCCGTTTTGTGTGGAGCACATCTTAAGCTGACCTCCAAACCGACATCACTTGTGGTCCATCGAGAGAGAGACCAACAAACCGGTTGACATTGTCAGCATTGAGGGCTCTCATCTGCAACAGGCTTTGCTTTGAATCACCCTCTATTCCCACCATCTCCACTTACACTTCTCAACTCAGCCATGTCCTGTGAAGATATGCGAGCACTAACCGCATGCACTATGCAAGCCACTTTTTCTCCACCAAAAATGTGTAATTCTCCATACTTGTTCAATTTTCCAGTCTCCACCGAGAATTTTGTGGCAGTACTGTGGCCAGATTGCAGAGAATGCATGCTTTGCACAATATTCTTAATTTATTCTATTAGAGCTGCAGCTCAGTAGTCTGATCGATTTATTTGGCCGTGAAGCGACCAAATACACCCACAATATTGCACAAGTTTTGCATGGACTTTTAAACTGATTTTTTAAAATAAAATTTTTCCTTCAAAAATACGTAAGAAAATAGGTTTTCTAGCCGTAAGTCTCATCTTCAAAACCGTATATTTACTTTGTATTTTACTCAATAATGACCACCATTAGCTCCAAAATGTGTTCGTACAGTCATTTTCACATGTCAAAAATGTCGTTTGGGAATTCCATCCCATTCTCTTGCCAATGAGTGCCGGAATTGAGCTGTGGGCTGTCACATTCCAGTCAGGACAGTTGGGTGTCCAGTGTCCAAATGGAATGAAGTGGTGAGGCTCAACTCTGATGAAGTCTGGAAAGTTGAGGCCTTGAAAGCTTCATTCTTTTTTCCAGCTTTAGGAAAGAAATTTCAGTCTGGATAAAGTGTGGATATGCAGTTTTACAATACAGTAACACTTTGGAATTTTTTTCAAGCAAAAATTAGTTTAAAAGTCCGTGCAAGACTCTTTGGACACCAGTCAAAAGGGTATTTGATTTGAAGATATTGAAAAAGAGACCACAGTGCGGACCAAGCTATAAAATTTAGTACCCATTCTATAGTAGAGCAATTATCTGTTCGCTCTGCTTCAACGTAAAATTGGCTGTGAATTGCGTGTAAACTGTGTAGAATTGCTAAAGAAGAGTTTGAAATAAAGAATTACCTTAGTGCCTGGCTTGACCTAAAATATAAAACAAATTAACGGGTTTTTACATTAGAATACGTACCGCCGGGGTTACTTACCCTGAGGCACCGGGAGTAGAGCACGTACCCCCATTCATTTACTATGGGTCGAGGGCACATACCCCTGCCCCCATTCATTTACTATGGGTCGAGGGCACATACCCCTGCCCCCATTCATTTACTATGGGTCGAGGGCACATACCCCTGCCCCCATTCATTTACTACGGGTTTTATGGAGGGACTCGACTCCAACAAAAAATAACATATACCAAGCTGTGAAAGGGTATTTGCCAGAGTCTGTTCTGTCGTTCACCTTCCTCAATTTTCAACCTCAAATGTGTATATTTGTAGTGGTATAAGGTAGGAGTAAGGTTGCCCTACCTAACCACATACACAATGCCCACTCCAATACCAACAAAAACGAGTGCTACCACAATCATAGCTGCTGTCAGAAAGGTTCTGTATTGGTCGAAGAAGTTGACAGGGCATCCTTTATTGTCAAAACCACATTTAGGCCTCCACAAGGCCTGGACTCCACCTCGGCTGCTCCAAATGGTGGTTCCATCACTGGTTTCCACCACTGACGAATTCTCCAGAAAAAATATTTTGTGAATAAATTTGTAGAAAATAGAATTAATGGCTTACTATTCTATTCTCTCTGATCTGAAACCGCAAATAAGGTGTTAACGTGCCATCTTCATCGGAATAGCCAGAAACAACATAAATCGCATTTCTGACTCCATTTTTTCCAATTGCAACTTTGCCGGTAAGGCCTAAATTGTATAAACTCAATATCAGTCTTTTAAATTAATAATTTATGGGTTTCGTATGAGTAGGTGCCGGCAGGGGAGGGGGGTTTATGATACATTTCATTGAAAAGTGTTAAAAAAAAAACCTTCAAACGAGAGGTCGCTGTTCTGAGTAACCATAGCTCCATTACGGACATTTGTAAAGTTATTGGGTTGCTTCACCTAAATATGAACTCATAAAGCTGTCATTTTTTGTAATAGATATTGTTTTACCACATAAGAAAGGGCTAAGCCATACAGATACATAGCATCAAACAATGTGATGGCGTAAGGAGAGCTCTAAATCTCAAAAGCTGAAAACATTGGGAGGCATTTTCGGACAAAAGTTTTGATGCATAGGTTAGGTTTAGGTCTAGACTATGCCTTAGGCTATGACTTAAGCTTATGCTATGATTTCTGGGCTAAAATGCACGTTATGAATTATCGTTGATTGCATGAAATTACGAGTTCTGTAAAATATTTACCGGTTGGCCGTAATCACAATCAAGACAATAAAAGGGCCATTCTTTCATACGTTTCATCACCTTTAAATATAACTAATGTCATAAAATAACTTTCGTATTTATTCAAATAGACCGCAACACAGCTCTACCATGTGTAATAGCCACCCATCCCACCCCTATCAGTGGTGGCTCTCTATTAGATAGTTGCGCTCCATTAGAATAAATACGGTACCTAATGGAAAAAAAAGGCAAGCACCTCATCCGTGAAATTCAAAAAGTAGTTTATGTAATTGCTGGTCTGATCCAGTCCAACACTGAACATTCTTCTAGCTATTTTGTAGGCTTTTGCATCTTGTCCATCAGATGTTCCATTGTTGGAGTCAATCCACCAAGTGGTTGCTTTTGAGTTGTCTAAATTTTTGAAAATACGGTAACCATAAGAGGAGAATAAGGGCTGAATTGGGAGGGGAAGGGAGTAATAGGAGGTCACTAATATGAAAGGCCGTCTCCCTTACTAAACCATGGCTATCGAGGGTTGACTGTAATCATAAGTGTGGGGGCTTTAATAATTGCTAAACAGACAACTAACAGTTTCTGATGTCACGGTCTTCCGTCCCATTCGCAAATATTTTGCGCTCTAATTTTAGTCTGAAGGAGAAGTAGACGTATTCAGGGCCATCCATGCCATTCTCCTAAAAAATAATTTCCATCATGTTAACCAGCAATCAAACATGCGGTAGACTGGTTCAACTTTTGTTAGTCTCTGTCTTTTAGCCTTTGAGCTATTCACCGTTTACTCAAAACTTGTGTATTTTCATTTAACAATATAATTTCAATTACCTGCAGCTTGAGCGCAAATTGGCGTAGCAGAGAGGTGTTATCAAAGCAGAGAACAACGACTAAATCTTCTTTATAGTTACTTGATAAAATTCAGAAGAGTTTATTACGGTGTGTCTGAAAAGTTGGTGGACAAAGTTTACGACTTTGTTTTTCCTTTATAATGAAGGTACAAATATCAATGTTTGGCACCGTTAGAAAGCCCTTTTTCTCCTCTTTTGAATGATATATTGTTTGTCGTATCACATCAACAAAATTTATGTTTTAGAATGTCAGACGACTTCGTAAATGTATTGCAGCTGGTGGTGGTCATTTTGAGTTATTGGAAATAAAGTTTTTATATCATTCGAAAGAGGAGAAAAAGGTGATATTGATATTGAAACATTGATATTTATGCCTTAACTAAAAAGGAAAAACAAAGTCGTAAACCTTGTCCACCAACTTTTCAGACACACCGTATATTTTCTTTCCCTATCCATAAAGGACTCTCATCTGTATGTTTTAGGCATAGCCTCCGCTTTTGGCCAAAATTATTTTGACTAATTTGTATACTTACGTCTAGCTTTTGCCTTGATCTGGTCCAAAGCTGCCTAAATAGACAAATTAAGCGTATTCAGTCAAACCTCGATATAACGAACCCCTGAGGACCAGGCAAGATGTTCGTTATATCGGGGGTTCGTTTTATCGAGGTTTGACCGTAATAGATTGCTGATAAAAGCATTAGAATTTTCCGGTTTTGGTTGAGCACCCATAAGCCAACTTATCCTTTGGCTTAGAGTGTGCCAGCCTAGGTTAACTGTGAACCACTAAACCTAAGTTCAAGAGATATTTTCTGGGTCTCGGCTAACCTCCGCTGTCCTCACTTAAGTCTAAGGCTTAATTGCATGCCTAAGTACAGTCCCTCACGTCTAAAAAGACCACTTACCGCGGTCCTGCACGGTCAAAAATATTGAAATATTGAGACTACCCCATAAACCAACGTTCTAGCAGGAAAAAGGCCGAAAAATAGCTCCAGTCACCCCAGTCAACTGGCCTAGAACAGCACCCAGTTTGTTCCAGAGTGGACTGGAGTGCCTGTTCCAGAGTTGCTCTAATATATAAAGATATATAAAGAAGCATAAACTTGTGTATCTTCTTCGTTCATGCTAGTTATAGACTTTTTGTAGGAGACAACACAGATATCTTGGCCTGATACGATTGCAGCAGTCTTAAAGTGATGTAAACACTTAAAAAAACAAATTATACATTTTTCTTATTCAACCTGCACGTTTTCCTGCAAAGAAGAACACAATCCGTCGTCATCGGCCTGGTAAATCATGGCAAAATCTTTCCAGTCATACATTTTGAACATTTCACACATGACATTGCTAGCACTAAACCCGTATAAATAAATACATCTAGAGGCACTTTCTTGCCCTGGTTCAGCAAGGTAGATGGCTGAATGGCCTGCTATGACTCCCTTCCCCTCCCAATTCATCCCCGATTCCCCTCCAAGTTACTTCTTTGGCCTATTTGAGGCTATAACCAAGTAAAAAGTTTGAGGTATTTATAATCTTTGTAAGTAAAACATAATTTCTAGCTCACTCCTGATAATTTGAAGAGACACTCCTAAAGTTGTTTCGCTTAAAATTATAAAAGACCAGAACAGAAAGCATTACAAAACAGTCGGGAAGAGAACATTGTCGAGAAATTTGCTGTCAAAAGTAGGGCCCCAGATCAGAACTGGAATGTTGTAGAATGTGCCGACATGAGAAGCTTGCAGAGCACCTGTAAAATTCTTGAAGGTATTAACACCCCACTTGTGACTAGATTAAACCAAATTTTGGCCCTACTTAGGTATTGCGGCGCTTTTTGTGAAACCTTTCAAGTACTGGCCGGCCTCGCAAGTCGACGAAGGATACCGTTGCAGGGATGATCCGAAGAGAACAGCTACAGACGTGAAGAAGCATGCGATTACGTTCCGTGGAGTACCGGGTTATCAAGCTTGTCGTCTCTGTTTTTGCTGTCGTCTTCTAGCTCTGGTGTTTGGTAATCTTCTATTTTGTTCAGATTTTGGGTTAAAGGTGCAAAGCTTGAGCTGCAAAGCTTCTCGAATTGATTAGGCTTAGGGTAGTGTTGTAACGAAAAAGCGGGTAGCCAAACCACTGAGCCATGCATGTTACTGTTAACGCATATAAGACCGTTTGTTATATGAGATGTTATACGAGACGGCATATAGCACCTCCCCCTCTTAGAATTTTTGAGGCATCTCAATCTCGTATATTTGAGAGCAGCTGGACAGAAGAATTCGCACAAGCATGCCGATTTGTTCAAGGTTCTTTCTGAAGGAGGGATTGTCGAAAATATCCACTAGTGTTTTAACAACACTTGTTAATTCTATTCCTCTATATTGCCAACCAACCATCTATGCAGGGTGGAGCAATCACAACATCCACATTCTCCTCAGCAATCATCTCAAGAGCATAGCTCATGGCAGTTGTTTCAATGCACTCCTCAAATCTCCACACGAAAGAGAACCTACGAAAAGTTATTTAGTTGAACTTTTTTGAGTATTTACCTGACGTCTATTGTAGATGGGAATAGCTTATCCTTTTTTATGCGCTCAATGGCAAGGGTCACAGCTGAGGCACTTCTAGAGAATGGAGCTACTGAGAACCTGTTTCTGGACAACAGCATTCCCACTTTTATGTCTAATGTTCCATTCTGGACAAAAACATTGTATTATCACCGAGAAGTATTACGGTCAATTGATTGCATACCGTGTATTTGGCTGCAGAAAAACTTGAGCTTAGAGGTATCGCTTCCACAAGACCAGTAGCCAAACTAGGTGGCAGAAAAGTGAGCGTATTAGTTGGATCAGTCAAAGCACTGTTTTGGGCACACGACTGCCGATGATGAAAATGAGTGGCATAGGTGATAAAGACAACAAATCGGGCAATAGCAAAGTGGAATCCCCTCATTCCTGTCTAAATGTTGTCTCAAGCTTTAATTATTAGACCAGCATACATAAAACCAAATGACTCTACTGGATTATACCACACCCCCCCCCAGGCAACCGACCAGACTGCTTGAACCATCGGAATAGCTGCCAAAGCTCATACGGCCTTACTCAAGATCACGGGCTAGGAATCCACCAAAATCTTGAACATAGTTGCCCACCGACACTTGCGCATCACGAGGGTTGTATTGGGAAAGGAAGGGAAAAGAAAGGGCTGCTCCACCATATTTTATTGGGATTAAGGGCTGTATAGGAATGGGAAGGGACAGGTAAGGGGCCACTTTGTAGGAAAAGAGAAGATCTTGAACATAGCTTTGTCAACTGGCCTCCACCGCATAAGGAAGCTCTGGTATGCTATTTTCATGCGTCCACAGCTTGTTCTCAAGTGATTCATGTCTCAGGTATGGGTGTGTGCGCATCTCAACTGCAAGCCCTCGAGCCGCCGTCACCCTGGTAAAGGGGTGACAGGGGCTTAAGAGTTAGAGATGCGCGCACAGCCTTACCTTCGAGATAAATCCGAGCAATACCCCTGATCAGAGAATACATTTAGTAACACTTTTTGCCCTGGTTCAGTAAGCGAGACGGCTGAATGGTCCTTACATTAGAGTGGAAAATCAACTTTTTATTAGCTGGCAGCAATTACATGCGAACAGAGCTGGATTAAACTGCACACTGAAAATACGATACCTCTTTCTTCTGTTTTTAATAAAGTATATATTGTTTTTTTCGACAAAACAACTTAGGCTTGTCAACTAAGCAGAGTCTCAATCATTACTCTCCTTAGTGGTTTTAATTGGTTTATTATTGTTTTGATAAAACACAACGACAACAATTTTACTTTCCAAAAAATCTTGCATTAAAGGGTTTCTCTATTAGTTTGGTTGTTATTATTAAAGAGGTGAGATATGGTAGAGGCAACAATTGCAATAACAACTTTTAAGATTAGATCTCATATTTCTTAAGAGCTCTAAGAGGGCAAATTTATCTGTCCCCTTTTCTTTTTACCTTTATCTTTAGACCCTCTTGATCCTCTAAACCCACTGGACCCCTTGGACCACCTGGTGGTTACGGACTTGCTAGACCCTCTAAACCCCCTGACCTCCTAGACCCTCTCGATCCTCTAAACTCTATAAACCCTCTACACCCCTTGGATCACTTGGTGGTTATGGACCCGCTAGACCCTTTAAACCTTCTAGACCCCCTTGACCAGGTATATCTTCTGAACCGTGTAGACCCTCTCGATCCTCTAAACCCTGTGGACCGTTTGGACCACCTCATGGTTATGGACCCTCTAGACCCTTTAAACCCCCTAGACCCCCTTGACTAGGTATATCTTTTGAACCTCGTATACCCTCTCAACCCTCTTAAACCCGATGGAACCGGTATATTGGAAAATATCATTATTTATTCAATCGTTTTATCTCTTGGGGAAAAATTTAAAGACATCATAAGCTAATTAAATATTTTGCCAAAAGTATTTATTTCGTCATAACACAATTAGTATCACACTTACAATATCAATTAAATTATTTACAGGGTTCGCACTCCACCCATACTTTGTATTGTTGGTTCCGGAAGGTTGTCCTCAACAATTATGAACTCATCCTCTTCGTTTATTTCTTGCACTTCTTTTTGCTCACTATGTGTCCTCTTTCTAGACAAAAGAGACTCATAAGAGGGTATTTGAGGGATGGAAGAGGCGCATGAGGGGTTACCATTAATGGCATTAGTGAAAAATCTAAACAAATTTAGAAAATGAATTGACTCTACTGCTTTATAAATGGAAAAGGAAAACCTAAAGGAAAAACGGCCCTACCTTACAATGGGTACCGGCCCTACCTTAGGATGGGTACCATTTTTTTCCTTTAGTTCCCCCCCTATTCTTTTTTTTTTCAAAATTTGTCATACAATCATAAGACCTCGATTCAACGGCCCCCCTATTTAACGCAACATTGTACCCAGAGTTAGAGAGGCGTGCCCAAACTTTATAAATGAGAATAGATAATAGATAGATAAAGCACTCACCTCTGAAATGCCTTTTCAGATTTTGCCTAAAAGCGGTCGAAATGGATCTAATACCAGAACAAATTGCACCAAATACCTTTTCTAATTTCACACACGCCTGCTCCGCCAACCCAATGGTTGTTGCGCCATTTGTGGTGTTGGAGGTCAAACTTTGTTGCAAAATGTCAAATAAGCGTTTTGAGAACCGATTTGTAATCTCCACTATCTTTTCTTTAGCCTTGTTTTTGGTCAAGTGGGTGCCAGCCGACTTTAGATGAGCAGGTAAGCTGGATGGTTGACCATCCAGCTGACCAGTTCCATTTAGCGAAGATGTGGAGGGTGTGGTTTCTTGGTAAAACTTAAGGTCTTCATCCTCTTCTCCATTCTCTTTGTCGATAAAATATGCTTGAAGGTGACTTCCATTGGAGGAATCTACCAGTATTTCTTCTGCAATATTGTCCCTATCATCGGTGTAGAGTTCCATGGGCTCCTCCGATAATACCACATCCCATGGGGCAAACAAACTTCTGGAGCAGCTACTGCCTGTGGCTAGCTGCAGCAGCAGGGTTCGTTCTTTTTTGTCCAATTCTGGTTGGTTGGATAGCTCAGAAGCCGGAATATCACTAATAAGATAAAAAAATGTTTTTTCTTCTTGTTAAAGGGAACATAGGCCCTGTCCTAGAATGGGTACCATTTTTTCCTTTTGGTCCCCCCTATTGTTTTTTTGCACCATTTTGCCTTTATTTTCAGACCTCAGGACCTTCACTTAAGCATGCAACTAAGCCTAAGACTAAGGCTCACCTACTCTCCAAGGGGAGGACAGCGTAGGTTAGCCATGAACCAGGGTATGCACTCTTTCACGGCTAACCTCCGCTGGCCTGCCCTAATGCTGGCCTAAAGCCTAAGGCTTACTTGTACGCCTGAGTGCACTTCCTCAAATGGTTAACCTACAATCCACATGCTAAACCAACATAATAATAATAGGGCAGACCAAAGGAAAAAAAAATGATACCCAGTCTAGGACGGGGCCCGGATATTGCTGGACTTGCCTATTGAGATGAGTTTGTGCAGCATCTAAGTGCTGGCAATAGAATGTGTTTTGACTAGAGTGGCACTCTAAACCAGACTTCCGCTACATCATTCATTTATTAGGCCAAAAAAGTGTTACCACAAACACCAGCGGACACATTGACCAAATAGCGGATTTCGGCGCCATCCTGACCCAGTCCATCGGTTACCAGACAAACACTCCCATTCTTAACATATAAGACATTGAGTACTCTTTGAGTGTTAAAGAAAATTGTCTACTTACATCATTTGCATCCACGCCACTTGTGTTCTGGTCTTCAAGTCTTAACGTTTTTGAATTTCTAACAATGGAATGGGCCTGCCTTCCATGCTCAGAATTCCTGCCTAGCGCATAGTTCATTAGTTTCTCGCTGTAATGAGCATTGCATTCAGCAATTATCTTTGTGATCAGACCAATAAGAGTGGCTGCCTGAGAAAAAAAAGTGAGTAAATCAGTACTTTTGTATTAAAACCCCCCCAAACCTTTATGCTCCCTAAGGGGCCACTTAGTAAAAAGGGCTACTCAACCATATTTTGTTGGGAAGAAGGGCTGTATAGGGAGGGGAAGGGACAGGTAAAGGGCCACTTTGTAGGAAAAGAGAAGATCTTTAACATAGCTTTGTCAACTGGGCTCTACCGTATAAAAAAGCTCTGGCATGCATGCTATTTTCATGCGTCCACAGCTTGTTCTCAAGTGATTCATGTCTCAGATATGAGTGTGTGCGCATCTCTAACTCTTAAGCCCTCGTCGCCCCCGTAAGGGAAGAAATAAATGCATTTGAAGCCTTTCTTGCCGTAGTCCAGTGAGAAAAACATGGTAAAAGGGCGAAAAAGGTGCACAAATGGGTTTCGGATGAATGGGACACTTATTTAGTGGCAGTTACATTTAAGGAAGGGGTATAATCCAGTAGAGTGTAAAAAGCTATTACCGGTCTCCTGTTCTCAAACATTTCTCTATAAGAGCGTACAGAAGCTTCAGACAACGTATAGATGTATCCACATCTAATGGTCTCCTGTCTAAACGCCAGGCACCACATTTTTTTGTCTGCCCATAGCTCAGCGAAATACTGCACAAGCTGGGGATATTCCATTCCAACTAGTAGGGCCGAAATTCGACTGTATTGACTTTCTTAAATGATGTCATTAAATAGGACAGAACATAAGCACCAACTAGCCTACCCGCTTGTTTAACATCTGCTGAATTGAGCAGACTTTTAAAGATTTGCATCAATTCTCCACAGTCACTTGAGCGAATGCCATGTTCTGTAGCAAGAAGCCACTTCCAGAAAGTCTAAAATTGGACATTTTGCTTCATGTCAGCAATTGAGCACAGTTATCTTTGATTCTCTCTGACGGAACCACATCCCCCCCCCCCTAATTCAAAATCGTGTAGTAATAAAGGGAAGAAAGTAAGGAACTAATTGGCACAGAGGCTTCTACAAGGCATAGAAGCCAACTTTGGTGCGAAAATGTTGCGTAACCATTTTTTAAACTAAGCCAAAGCGGGTGAAATACTTGGGCTGCCCTCGTCTTGTCTTTCGTCTAACTGACACCTTGCTTTTATAAATTTCACCTGCATTTTCTGAAATTGGTTGAACTTTAGCTCAGCATTAGGCCAGGCTATTGCTAGAGCAGAAGTCAGCGTAGAAGAGTCTTGCCCAATAACAAAGTACTTTGGAAAAGCACAGCCAGCAAAGCCATTAGCTCCAAGATGTGTTTTCAGTAGGTTGAAGCCTTCGACTAATGAAGACTGCGTTAAATCTCTTGTGATGAAACAGCCAATGGGAGTGGAACCGGCACAGGTGGATGTGAACAAAAAAGTGACAAAGTGGTTGTGAGAGTCGTAGGCTGGAGTGCTGTCAATGAATATGACGTCAGCACAAGTGCTCAATTGACTCGCCCTTTGCATCAGGGGAGTGGCTACTGCAACCACCAGTGGCTCTTTGGAGAAGATCACAGTTACCTGCAATCAAAAAGGTGCATTAGGGTAATTGGAGCAGAGTAAAAACCTACTCCACTGCATTCATAGTGGTCAATTAGGGCATTTTCGATGGCCTGAAATGGTTTAATAGGAGAATGGAAAGTCAGTCGAAAATTAAGAGTCTAAAGGGGCTTGAGAGTTAGGGGTGCGCACACAAGCATACCTGAGAGAAAAATCACTCGAGAAGAAGCTCTCGATGCATGAAAATAACATGCATGCCATGGTTTCATTGCGAGCTCTGTGTGTGGGGGGGGGAAAGCAGCAGTTGTGAAGGAATTTTTGGGCTCCTATGGGTCATGGGGCGAAAAATATCAGTATGCCAAACTTTGATCAGAGAATACAGTGTGACCTCGTTAATCGGGCACCCTCGATAATTTTGGCAGTGAGAGCGTGGTCCTTTGGCGTCCTAGGCTGGCTAGGTCCCTTTTCTTAATGACCCAATGGCTTTTTCAAATAGTTCTAATCACACATAGCAAAGTAAGCTCTAGGCCAAAATTACCTTTAGTTGAGAATCATAGTCTGCAGGCACAAATGCTCCAATATAGCGCTTGTGGAGGTATTGAATGTGCTCTATGTCTGGATTGAGGGAGGCATTGGCTTTGTTTATAGGATCTTGGAAACACTCCCGGTTCATCCGTTGGAAAATCTGAACAACAAACAAAACCACTGAATTAGTTTGTGATTTGGTCATTGCTGTGTGTCTGAAAAGTTGGTGGACAAAGTTTACGACTTTGTCCACCAACTTTTAAGACACACGTTTAAAAAAAAGTTGCCTCGTATGCTTCGTTCGGCTCAATGCCGGCAGTAAACAAGGCGAAATAGATATCATCCACCTGAGAAATGCAAATAGATAAGTGAATGCAAGCCCAATAGGTTGCCAACAAACTTTTGATCTCAACATTCTTAACCCGTCCGCACTTTCGAGGTTGTGAGTGTGGTTGAAATTGATTCGAACCAAATAGCGTAGTCCTTTTCTCCACAAGTCCACGTCTGATTTGCGCATAGCCAACTCGCCACTGGTTAAATCGCCCACCCTCCGACGTTTTCGGGCTAAACCACAAAGGAATCATGATTTGAGGTTAAGTAGAGAGAAACTACACTACCTCCTGGATCTCGTACAAAGTTGAAAAAAATTTCTGCCCTGCAGTTAGAGTCCTAAAGAAATATATTAAAAACTATATCTCCTAATCTCTATTACTCCTCCCCCCCTCTTTACTAGAGTAAATACGGTACCTATTGTGTAATTTCTGCACAATATTCTGAGGGTATTTGGTTGCTTTGCGCCAAAGACATCAAGCAGCCTGTTGAGTGCAAAGTTTGGCTTTTTTAAAGGTGAAATTGTTGAGTTGTGTAAAAACGACTCGCAAATTCAGAATCCTTACGATTTTTTGCCTTAGAGACATCAATATCAAAATGGGCAGAAGATGTCAAAAATTGAGGTAAAAAGATGGTCGGACCCAGCTGTGGATGATCCAACTTTTTGGCATACAAATCCGGTCTCTAGTAATGAATCGTACTCAAAAATGTAGCTGAGATTCAGGGCTGTATTTTTGGCTATAGTGTCAACACCCAATTGTTGGGAGGTTGAGCCATAAAAAATGGTTGACCACCGACCGTGGTGACGAGAGAGGGGGGAGGACTAATAGAGGTTATACGGTATATATTGCATTTGAAAAGAAAAATATTACTCTAACAGAATCCTCTTTCTTGCCATGAGAACCTGAATTTGCAAAAGATGGAGCTCTTATGAGAAATGTTATAAAAATATTTAAATTAAGAAGTGATTAAATTAAATTTAAAAAAATGTGTAGGAAGGAGTGCAGGGCGACCCATTCTTTGACACTACTAGGATATAGTCGATACTCGAATTAATGAATGCCCAAAAAGTTCGATCCACAGCTGGGTCCGACCGTTTTTTTCCTCAATTCGATATTGATAGGGTTGTCGACGGGTCGAAATTTTCGATCCAACTCTCGATTTAGCGGACTAAATCGAGAGTTGGCTTTTTAAAAGGTAAAGTTGTTGAGTTGTCTAAAAACGACGGACAAATTCAGAATCCTTACGATTCTTTTGCCTTAGAGACATCAATATCGAATTGAGATGAAAAAGTGGTCGGACCCAGCTGTGCATCGAACCTTTTTGGCGTTTGTTTAATCGAGCGTCGGCTGCATACCAAACTTAATCCCTCCCCGCCAAAAAGACTAAACCCCCTAAGTGTTTAGAAAGCCTTAAGTAATAATTTTGTTTGAAGAGTCTAAAATAGTAACTCAGAGGGGAAAAAGGGCTGAATTGGGAGGAGCCACCTCCTGTAACGAATTTACTCGTTTCCCCTACTGGACCAGGCAAAAAAGCGCCTCTACATGCATTTATTTTCAAGAGTACTGCTCGAATTCATCTCGCAGGTAAGTTTATGCGCGCATCTCTGACTCCCAAGCCCCGTCGCCCCCCTTTAAGAGGCCAACCGGGGCTTGGAGTTGAGATGTGCACACGCCCATACCTGAGAGAAAAAAAAACACTCGAGAAGCAGCTCTGGATGCATGAAAATGGCATGGAGAACCCAGTTGGCAAACCTATGTTCAATATTTTCTCTCTTCGAGCTCTCCTTCATAGAAAATGGCTTTTTTGCTCACAATATAGTCCTCAAACCTTTTAAACTAATTCTTTTGGAGGAGGGTATAACCAAGTAGAAAACCGGTCGGGGGTTGCTATAAAACTTACTATGTTGACACACATATTTTCCAGAAAAAGCGCCAGTGTACTTAAAAGACTTCCAGTCGGACATGTCTCGCTAAAAAGTTGAGCTGATCTTTTAGAAGGCAGAAAAAAAAGAACCTGAATCCAGTCACTTCTGGTCGATTTGCTAAATTCGTTGATCCACCTCTTCATGTCTTGTTTGTCCCTCCATCCAACCCTAATTAGGGCTGTAAACTTGAGAAAGGCTGGATCCTCACACTGCAGGTCCGCAGTCATGAGAGCGTAATCATGACATTGTGGCAAGTAACGAGACAGATAAGAAGTTGCAGAAAAATGACCCATAAATTATTGTACTTCAGAAAAACGGCTTGGAAATTGATATTTGAGTAAAATCACAAAGGGGAATGCAAAAGTCTTAGTGTATTTCTTGGCTAAGTGTGTCATAAGATAAGTCTGCAGCATTTTGAAAAGCAAATTTCAGACGACACTCGGTTTAAGGGTGGTACTGTTTCTTAGTGTCCAAATACTGTTTCCAAGGGTCTAAGTTGAAATATGGCTGTTTATTCTAGTAATGTTAAATGGGCTCTGTTGAAGAATGGGGTCCAGGGGTGACCAAGGCAAAAAATGGGCCGGTTCTTTAACAGGGCCGAAAAATGAGTGCGTTAAATCGAGTGTATTGGAAGACAGTAAGCCAAGGTGGGCTTATACAGAATCTTCACACAGATGGACTTTTTCTTGAGAGAATGGATGTAGCACTACAGTGGGCATTAACATGGGTGTGTTTCCTCAAAAAAACTACAACTTATGCAGGAAGTGGTCAAGAAGGCTCTGCAATTTTACAGATAGTCGCATGGAAGTCAATAGAAGAAGTGTGGAGCAAGAATATGATGAGTAGTGTTGAAAATGAGATGTGGTCCTATGATGTTTGTATGCGCATCTCAACTCCAAGCCCCCTAAGTTCCCAAGCCCCCAAGCCCCTTAAGCCCCGAAGCCTCCTTGGGGGCTCGAATTAGCACCAGCTGAACAAGTACCTAAATGCATTCTCTACAAAAGCCCGCACTCTAACGACCGCCAGAGTCAATAGAGGATTGACCTCATTTTTTTTTGCTTGTTCCTCAGCCCTTAATCCTTTATGTTATTTTTTGACACTTTTTCAGGCAAGAGCATTGCTCGAAAAGCTAGTGCTATCCAGAAGAATAACTTCAAATGAGCCATCCTCTCAAAATTCGGTGCTCCTGCCTCAGGTAATCACTCTTGTGTGGCTGTTGCTGCTTGGCCACCATCCATCTCTGCCTCTATTGATTCAGCCGGCTAGCTCGAGGGCTGGATAGAAAGGCTGTCCTGTGCTGCCACCTCCACTTGGCTGCCTAGCTGTATAGCTGGCTGGTGTGTGTGTAAAGCCTTTCTTGTGCTTGTTTTCTTTGCTCCCTTTTTGGCTCAAAACTGCAATATGTGTGTATAAATGAAGAGCAGTGGGAAAAGAAAATTTATGCGTGCCCGCCCTTCCAGTAGTACACAGCTTTAGAGTCAGCCCGTGTTTGGATGTTCAACTTGCCCTCCTACTTGCTGGCTCTGTGGCAACTCATTGTTGTTTGTTGACTTGGTTTTGTAGTAGATGATTGTGTGTCTGGAAGTGGACTACAGCACTTTCCTTTCTTTTTAACACATTTATTTGATTTTTGGAGAATGAATGGTCTGCGGTGCATAGGCGTTGCCTGATTCCAGATTCTCCCTTCCCAAATTTTACTGTTTTACGTTCCAACTTCGATAGCCCATCACTGTGATAACCCGTCACCCTAAGCCTGATTTGATTGGCCGCCAAATAAGTCTGATTGTTTTGCCCTTGATAGCCCGTCACCTCGATAACCCATCGCCCTTGCTGACCTGTCACCTCGATAACCCATCGTCCTTAGTAAACAACCCTAGGCTTTCTTTATTTGGTCGTCAAATACATATATATTGCCGATTTACATAGCCTGTTAATGAATGCCACTGTTAGTAAATACTTTCGGGTCTAGCCTCAAGGGAATATTTGCTGGAGTTGTTGAATGGCTATATAGCTCACTAAATATCTGTCTACTTACCGACTATGCAGCCGTAAATGGCTGACAAAGTAACAACTAAATAAAAAGTCTGTTCATTTTTTATTTATGATATGAACATTATTTTTTCTGTGGGAATAGCGTAGCAAACAAGCAAATTAAAAGAATAGGGCCACTTAGTAAAGAGGGCTACTCAACCATATTTTATTGGGAAGAAGGGCTGTATAGGGAGGGGAAGGGACAGGTAAAGGGCCACTTTGTAGGTAAAGAGAAGATCTTGAACATAGCTTTGTCAACTGGCCCCCACCGCATAAAGAAGCTCTGGTATGCATGCTATTTTCATGCATCCACAGCTATTTGCAAGTGATTTATGTCTCAGGTATGCTTGTGTGCGCATCTCAACTCCAAGCCCCGAGCCTCCGAGCCCCTGACACGCCCGTAGGGTGGCGAAGGGGGCTTGAGAATTATAGATACGCACACAGCCTTACCTACGAAACAAATCCAAGCAATACTCTTGAGTAGGGTTGTCGGATATCCGAAAATATCGGATTCGGATATCCGATCCGTATCCGATATCCGAAAGTTTCGGATATCCGATCCGATATCCGATATCCGAAAAAATCCCGGATAATTTCGGATATTATCCGAAATCGGATATCCGATCCGACAACCCTACTCTTGAGAAATAAATGCATTTAGTAACACTTTTTGCCCTGGTTCACATGTGAATGGCCCTTCATATCAATGGCGTCCTATTACTCCCTTCCCCTCCCAATTCAGTCCCTAGCGGTGGTGAGGGTACAACCTAGTAGCATCCAAAAAGTGGACATATGGTTGTGAAGATGAGATTCAGTGCTACAGAACCTAAAAGTTGGCTCACAAGTCCATCGGAAACTTTTCTCGCAGCAGTTCTTTTCATTAAAAGATTCACCACCATCCCACTACTCTTTTTGTGCTACTCCCAATCACTAGGCTGTTTCTCACAAAGCAAATAAAAAATCAGTTAGTAATGTGACGGTGAATAAGCCATTTCCTCTCTGCGACTGGCATCATTAGCAGAGCTAGTGCCAAACCATTTGCAAGGCTTTTTAATTTCTTTTCTCGCTACCACTCTGTTAATTACTCTCAGCAAAAGTGAATTGGCCAACCAACAAGTATGTTGGACTGATTGGCTGCCTTCTTCCATCTCTTATATTCCGACTTGAGTTTCTTCTCTTGTTCTTCTAAGCCTGAAAAGTAGAGGCCAGAAAACAAGGAAAAAAACACACAGCAAACACAAAAAAAGACGGCAGTCAGCTCAATCCCATTGCCATTAGCCTTAAAAGGTGGTGGCAGAGAGGAGAGAAACCGTTTGGGTGGCTCTAAGCCTTAGACAGACACATTGGCAGCACAAATTTGAATGAGGGACAATGGTAGTTGTCGCTACATGCAAATTGAAAAAAAAACTGCCATTGCACTGCTTTTGAATGGCTGCAGAGTGGTTATTGCTGTCTTCTGGCTTTTTGTGTTTTTCAATGTCGCTCTATTTAGTAGTGCTTGTGTTGGGCCAGAAGAAAATGCTTATGTTTTGGATTGCTCCTTCAAAAAAGTACTTTTGATTTATTCGATGGAAGTTGTCTGCTTTTTATGTGTATGTAGACAGCGACTGCTTTCTGGCTTTGAACAATTATTTCCTTTATGATGTGACCAGAGAGAAAATAATAACAAATGGCTTCTTTCATAAAATCATTGCTAAAAATTGTTCTAAATGCCCATGAAAAACTAAAAAATAGAGCTTTATTGGCTAAATTACACTATACCCCCATCATTTACTAAATGTACCGTTTAATAACATTGCTATTTATAGACTAAAAAAATTAAAAGAAAAGGCGTGTTCTCGTGGCCAAGTGGTTGATTTTCGGAACATTCTCTTTTGGAAGGTTTCGATTCCTAGTTGGGTTGTGTAGCTAAAATAAAAAATTTCGGCTAAGTGTAATCGAGTGCGGGGGTATAGTATAAGTGCACCGCTTGATCGAGTTGGACTTAGTTAAATCTTCCTTTGTAGTTTGTTGCTATATATCATTTTAAAACCATTTCAGAATGCTGTCAAACTGTATTAAAAATTCGGATATACCGATATACCCACAGCCCTCGCAAAAGTAGGTACTGGGATATAAAGATTAAATGGTTTTGAGGGCTGTATTGGGAAAGGAAAGGGACAAGGAAGGGTTACTTTGTAAAAGAACTTTTAAACCATGTTTTATTGAGATGAAAGGCTTTATAAGGGAGGGGAAGGGACAAGTAAAGGGGTAGCCATGTAGGAAAGGAGAAGGTCTTGAACATTGTTTCCCTTACAGGGACCTATCGCATAAAGAAGCTCTGGTATGCATGCTATTTTCATGCATCCACAGCTTGATCTCGAGTGATTTATGTCTCAGATATGGGTGTGAGCTCATCTACTAAGCCCCGAGCCCCCGTCGTCCCCCTTAAGAGGACGAAGGGAGCTTGAAAGTTAGAGATGCGCACACAGCCTTACCTACGAAATAAATCCAAGCAATACTCTTAAGAAATAAATGCATTTAGTAACACTTTTTGCCCTGATTCAGTAAGGGAGACAGGTGAATGGCCCTGCATATGAGATTGGCTTACCCTCAACCACTTCTCTTTATTAAACTTTGTGTGAAAAAATGAGGGTATGACAAGAATGTGTCCTCAAGCCAAAGATCAAATTGCAGTGGTATAGCTGCCAAGGCATTCTACCCTAACTTATGCCTCTTGCTACTTGTTCTTTTGTGCAAACAAACAGCCAGGCAAAGGCGTTGCCATTGTGCAGCAGCAGCACCAGGAAACTTTCGGCTTAGTCCTTGACTAAAGCGGATCAGGCCAGCAACTTGGAGCAGGAAGAAAGAGGAGGTGCCTAGCTAACTTCGCTCTCTTTTTTCCACTTTTTTTTTTGTTTTCCTAGTAATTCTCCATCTTATCTGTTATAGTACCAACTTTTGCCTCATCCGATACTGTACTATGTAATTGCAGGTCACTTTTCAAAAAATTAGGGTATGGAGGCGGTTAGTTTTATGTCTGCCTGTGTTTTTATTGATTATTTTTACTAACTTTTGCGTTAAGTTGACGTCTTGAAGGTAGTAAAAATTGTAGGAACCCAATTTTCGAAAGTCAAAAGCCTTGTTATTAGCCGTGACCCGCCACAACCCTTATTTCCAGTGATCACTGTCCTAGCCAGCCAGCTAATTGTGTGGCCACTCCTTTATTGCTGCCGCAGCTATATCAAGAGAGCAGGTAGCTAGTCTGGAGTTGTTATGTCAGGTGGGTGTCTGACGTATCGATTCAGCCCCCTTTTTCCTTTGCCCCAGCTGTTCATCTAATTTTTTGATGATGCGTAATTTTATTTGGTAGCAATATTTATTTTCCAAGCTTCTTTTCCTCTTATTTTCTTGCTCTATTGGAAGACTAATCTTTTCTGGGCCACATTCTAGAATGGGTACCATTTTTAATCTTGCTTCCTTGATATTTAGCCCTGGCTAAACAAACTACTTTCCCCAACTTTACGTCATAAATACAGTCAAGTCTCGTTTCATCCGTCACCCCAAAAAAGTTGGACCCACCGCTCTGTCCTACCATTTTTTTACCTCAGTTTTTGACAGTACTTGTTCAGCTGGTCCCCTACCACACATTTAGCAATAAACTTGCTGATGCATCTAACGCCTATTATATGTAACAAGTTTTAGCAAATAAAATGAACGAATCACGGGGATTTAATCTCGATAAGCTATACGAAAAACTCTTCGCAACTGACGAAGAATTCGACGAATGGCTATGGTCCTCTTCATGGATCGAGAATGTGCGAATGTGGTGCAAAGATGCAGAAAAGAGCCAGAAAAGGGAGACGTTATGGGACGTGGTGGAGCGCGAAAAAGCATCAGGAGGTCGGCTGTCTAGGCGGAACATGGTTTGCATGCAACATACCCCCTAGGGAACGAGCCTGCGGTATTTTGTACCGAGGGGTATGTTGTATCGAAACTCGACTGTATTGACGGCAATAATGCTGGCTTTTTGAAAAACATGCATTCTTGCAAATTTTTGCCTGGGATCAACATCAAAATTTTATAACAAAAAAAAAGTGTGGACAGCAGCTTTTTAAGTACATAAGAAATGCTTAGGATCGGCTAAAACAGAGGAAGACCAAGGAAAAAATGGCATCCCTTCTGGAATAGGGTCATTTTTTGTTTTCTTCCAGGTGAAACCGGAGATGGAGAGCCAGGCGATGCCAATTGCGGACCATCAGGTTGTTAATGACAAATTTTTTTATATTAAATTTGGTAACTTTACTTCAAAAAGCCATAAGAAAACAATTTTATATAACTTTTTTTGGGGAGGGGGGAGCTGGAAGGGTATGGTGCAGTAGAGTTGAGAATGGAGACGTCTTCCACTGGATATGATAAAGAAAGCAATTAATAATTTTCCAAAACGTCTCCGTTGTCCAACCAAAGGTGGCCATTTTGATCATTTGCTGAAATAAAGTTATACACCGGTTAAAAGCTTTTTGTCTGCTCTTTATAATGGTACCAAACACTTGGTGGGAAAGAGTACTTTTCATCATCAAAAATAAGGTTTTTGCCTCACCCGATAATTAAATTTATGTTTTTTTTCTATAAATATAGGCTCTGTTGTCGATTAAACCGAGATAAATTGAGATAAGTTCAATAAAATGGGAATAAAAGTCAGTTTCTTCTCCTTTTCCCAAATTAATCAATTTTATTTCTGTTACCATCGTTTGTTCAAACAACAAGAAAAATTATTAATAAACTTTTGCGGTCAATAACTGTCTCGCTGCAGGATCCAAACAGTCTTCAAAAGAGGAGCCGCCGCAGATGCCCCCACCCAATCAGATAACTATCACCAGCAGCGGTAGCAGCAGCAGCAAAGGAGGAGGGGTGACAAGTCCCGGTAGCGCCACCTTCAATCTAGGCGAGGGCGGTGTTGGCGAACGCAGGGAGAGTTTGTGGATGTCTTTGGGCATTCATCGAGCAGACGACGGCTCTTCAATCAGAAAACGCAGGATGAGCAAGCAGCGGGAGAGTCTCGACTTGCCTGAAGCCAAAAACATGGCTGATATGGGTGGGTTGAGTTTTACAACCAATTCGTCAAATCGCTAGCGAGAGGGATTTAATACGAAAGATGCGGGAGGAATTACAGGGGGGATTTTGAGCACTTTTTGGCCACAATTTTAAGCAAAATAATCGATGATATTTTAGCGCCCGGCACCCGAGTAATGTTTTTGTTGAAAGAGAAGGACAATGTGCCGGCTCTTTTTACAGAAATGGGTAGGGTTTTTTTTTTAAAGCACATAAGGTTGGCAAGTTTACTTCTATAGGAGAGTTGACCCGGTCAGGCAACATGGAAGAGTGGAAGGAAACTGCTAGATGGGTCAAATTTGAAGAAGATGTGGAAGAGGGAGGCAACAGATGGTCCAAATTTTGTAAACCTTTTTAATGTGACCAACACAGATGCTTACAGGTCCAAGCCACATGTTGCCACACTCTCTTTGCACGCCCTTTTCCAACTCAGGTCCAATTTAAAAATAGTTGATTTTTTTTTCTTGTTATTTAAGACTCATATATTGGTGTTTTAGATCTTGCATTCTCAATGGAGTGGTTTTGATCGATCTCGACATAGAGTCCCTACCTCAACTCATTGGTAACCACAATTTTTTGAACAACTCAAGTCTATGGTTTTTCTAATCTGAAGGCTGTCTACCAGTGTTTTCATAATGAAAATAAGAATTTTGGTGCTACTAGGATATACCGTATTCTCTCTAATAGAACCACACCCGCTAATTCAAAATCGTGTTTTTGGCATTGTGTTTTTGGCCTACTTTTTCCAAATAAGTCTTAGGCAAATTACCACACAATTTATAGCTAAAACAATAAGCTACAATTTTAGTGGTAACTTGCTTAAGACTTGTTTGGAAAAAGTAGGCCAAAAACACAATGTTAAAAATACAATTTTGAATTAGGGGGGTGTGATTCTATTAGAGAAAATACGGTACGCCCCAATCCTCTACTTGGTTATACCACTTTTGCTAAATCAAATTTTCTAAAGGTTTTTAAAAAGCATTTTAAAGTATACTTTATACCAAAAAAACAAGCAAAAGACCACACTCCAACTTCGATAACACGTCACCCCAAAAGGCTCGGATCCACAGCTGGAATAAATCCACTGCAATAAACGATGCATTCTTATAAATGATAAGTTTAGAAAGAATCCTGGATGAGCTAATCAGTACAGGTTGTCTTCAAGAGTCCGAAAGAGACGATGTTCGGCATGTCCTGTCTCGACGACACACTCACCAGTATGAACAAGGGGTTGGTAGCAGGTTTGACTTAAAAAAGACCAATTTTTTTGGTCATTCGGACCATATTATGCAATATTGATTGATTGTAAGCCTTCTTCGGGCCAATAAGTCGTCCAGCTTGTAGCATATAAGGGATTTGGGAAGAGTCGCTAAAGTATACCGTATTCTCTCTAATAGAACTACACCCCCTTAATTCAATAATGCAGTTTAACTTGTGCAGGGCAAAAATGGCAGCACAAACGGATCCAGCCAAGGAGGCTTCTTAAATGCAGTTCGCTCCATCAGTGACATAGGGAGGTCCTTTTCGCATGGTAAGAACCTGCACAAAACAACCGGCCTGGCTACTGATACGGAATCTGATGGAAGTCCCAAGAAGGTTGGCAACCAACTGGAATTGCCCAAAGTATTTTGCTCTAGTTTACCATATGCAATTCTGACCAAACATTTAGGTCGGCTCAGTGCCCAAAGATCTGCACAAAGACGCCTCCCAAAGTGACTTTGGCCGAAATGCACATTTCATGAAGAAATTGCCGGCAGGGGTGGAGGCATCCAATGTTCTGGTCGGAGAGGTCGACTTTCTAGCTCATCACATCACTGCTTTTGTGCGCTTGAAGGATGCTCAATTGTTGGGGGATTTAACCGAGGTTATTTCTTTTTAGAATCTTTGCCTCCAAGCTCTCAATAACAAATAAGTCTTGCAGTCAAAATTTGACTAGAGTGCATATTTGCAAAATTTTTCAAAATTAGTCAAGTCAAAATTTTTCATATTTTTTTGCATATGAGGGCCAAGGTAAACCAGCTAGATAGGGTCGAAAACGGCCAGCCTGCTTTATGCAATCAGAAACGCTTCCTTTAGAACGTGCTATAGGGAAGGTTGAGTGTAAAGCTGTTCACAAACTCAAAACATTTGCAGGTGCCAGTGCCCACCCGCTTTCTTTTCTTCCTGCTCGGCCCTTCCGGCCATGCTGCACAGTTCAAAGAAATTGGCCGAGCTATTGCCACCCTTATGAGCGATGAAGTAAGTGTCTGGTTTTTTTTGGAGTCAACCGTTGTGTTCACCTCAATCTGCAGATCTTTCATGATGTGGCCTACAAAGCCCGTGATAGGACTGATTTGTTGGATGGGGTAGATGAGTTCCTCGACTCAGTCACTGTGCTGCCGCCTGGTGAGTGGGATCCAAACATTCGCATTGAGCCTCCTACTGTAATTCCCTCCCAACAGAAAAGGGTTCAGGTGGCTCTATTTTTTTATTACTGACTAAATTGACAGAAGAGATATGTTAAAGGCTCCAAAACAGATGCTGAACAACATGGAGATGTACAATGCAACTGCTAAAAGTCTCCAAAAAGGCGACCAGCATAAAAAAAACTCCTTGGAAGAGGAGGATGGGCACGCCAATGACCCTGCACTGCAAAGGACTGGAAGGTTGTGTGGAGGTAGGAGCTATGACTTTATTTTCCATATAGTTGAACCTATAGTTGAACCTATAGTTGAACCCATAGTTGAACCTATAGTTGAATCTATAGTCGAACCCATAGTTGAACCTATAGTTAAATCTATAGTCGAACCTATAGTTGAACCTATAGTTAAATCTATAGTCGAACCTATAGTTGAACCTATAGTTGAACCTATAGTTGAATCTATAGTCGAACCTATAGTTGAACCTATAGTTGAACCTATAGTCGAACCCACAGTTGAACCTATAGTTGAACCTACAGTTGAACCTATAGTTGAATCTATAGTCGAACCCACAGTTGAACCTATAGTTGAACCTATAGTTGAATCTATAGTCGAACCTATAGTTGAACCTATAGTTGAATCTATAGTCGAACCTATAGTTGAACCTATAGTTAAATCTATAGTCGAACCTATAGTTGAACCTATAGTTAAATCTATAGTCGAACCTATAGTTGAACCTATAGTTGAATCTATAGTCGAACCCATAGTTGAACCTATAGTTGAACCTATAGTTGAACCTATAGTTGAATCGATAGTCGAACCTATAGTTGAACCTATAGTTGAACCTATAGTTGAATCTATAGTCGAACCCATAGTTGAACCTATAGTTAAATCTATAGTCGAACCTATAGTTGAACCTATAGTTAAATCTATAGTCGAACCTATAGTTGAACCTATAGTTGAATCTATAGTCGAACCTATAGTTGAACCTATAGTTAAATCTATAGTCGAACCTATAGTTGAACCTATA
>BBSZ01007055.1:0-10503 GCA_000981365.1 Subanguina moxae | reverse complement strand
GTAGGACATGCTCCATCCTTAAGTCCATTCTCTGAGGCAGCAATACAAGCAGATCCGGCATTCAGTGCTCCCTCTCTGCACTTGCACACCCCATCACAAAAGGCTAGAGGGTAGCCTGCGCAGGAACTGCAACAAATATATTGCTTTCTCCATCTTATACAGTTGCTTTTTTGGGGCAAAAAAAGTGTTGTTCTATGTAAAATATGCCCCACATTTGGGTGCGAAGGCTTATTGTCCGCTTACATGCCTATCAATGATCGGAAAATGGTGCTATGGCCAGAAGAGGGTAAGTTCAAATGGGGTTATGTGTTGCTAAGCTCCCAGCTTAAAGCGACCTTTTATACACTTTCCAGTAAGACAATGATCCAAAGCATAATGTGGTGAAAAAGTGGTTGGGAGACAAGTTTGTCGAAGTGCTCTTCTCAATCACCACATCTAAACCGAATAGAAAATCTGTGGTGCAAAGCTAAAAGAGGACTCGTGCACAAATTCACAAAGCCGAATGAGCTGTTCAGTGAAGTAAAGAAAGATTCGGAATCAATTTCAAAAAGACGATTAGAAAAGCTGGTGATTCCACCAGCTTTTCTATTGAATATATGCCGAGATTTGTGTTAATGGCTGGTTTGATGATAATTGATGCTAATGTCTATGGTACAGTCAAACCTCGATATAACGAACCCCAGATGTAACGAACATTTTGGCTTGTCCCCAGGGGTTCATTATATCAAGGTTTGACTGTACAAAAGATCAAAACCTTGCTTTATCATGTCATTTAGAAAGGAGTGGAGAATGTTGCTTAGATATGGCAATAATGTTGAATAAATGATGTCGAGAGAAAACTTAAAGTGCCATACTTGTTGAAGAAAATCGACTAAATTGAAATGCGCACAGGACACATCTATTTTTTTTAGCAATTATTTTTTTGGGGTCCTAAAAGAAATTCTGACGCTACTAGGATATAGCCCGCCCCCAAATTGATTTTTCCAAAAGTGCTTAAAAACCATTTTAAGTAAGAACTTTGCTAAAAAGAGGCCAAAATAGTAACTTAGACGGGGATAGGGGCTGAATTGGGAGGAGAAGGGAGTCAGGGGGGCCACTAATTTGAAAAGCTATTCACCCATCTCCCTTACTGAACCAGGGCAAAAAGTGCTTCGAGATGCATTTATTACTTAAGAGTATTGCTCGGATTCATCTCGCAGGTAAGTCTGTGCGCGCTTCTCTAACTCTCAAGCCGTCTTACAGCGGAGACAGGGGCCTGGAGTTGAGATGCGCACACAAGCATACCTGAGGCATAAATTACTCGAGAATAGCTCTGGATGCATGAAAGTAGCATGCATACCAGAGCTTCTTAGGGGGATACTTCTTAAGGGATACTATGTTCACGATGTTCTGTTTTCCTACAGAGTGGCCGCTTGCTTGTCCCTCCCCCTCTCAATACATCTCTCAACCCCTTTAAAATAGTATTTTTTAGCACATATTTTTAGAATCGATTGTGGGGAGGGGTTATAACCGAGTAGCGCAGCAATTATGACTTATGCTTTCAAAAGTGTTTATTTATAGACAAAGGAGAAATTATCCAGAGCGCATTAAATTTAGGCGATTTCCGTTTTCTGCAATAAGTATGGTGATGTATGCAAAAGAGCAAGTTTTCTGAAAAAAAAACTAGCAAAAAATAAAACATGATGATTTTATAAAAAAAAACATAAGTTACCTGTCACTTGAACATACGCTCTCTGTAAACTTACAGTTGATTTGAATCAACGGTGCAAACGACCCACCTGGAGGTGTTCCTGACACTGTAGAAGCAGCATTGTCTGAAGGTAGGAGTGGTGGAGGTGCTGGGTTCTGGAAAAAGCGGGGTGTTCTCACTTTGCTACCACCCACGATGGAGTTGCTCAGGATCTGCCGCTGGTTGTCGGTCTCTGCTCTCGGCATTTGGTCAGGCACAATCACCCTGCCCTCTTCTGGCAACTGCAGGGGGTAGGAAGCTGAATATATGGACACATCTTAATGTAGATTTAGCTGCTTTTTCTGCCATATACACACAGGTATTGACAAGTTACGATGCTGAGAGGGCAACCCAGGTATGTTCTTTGTTTTAACCTCATTCCGCTAAATAAACTTTACAAAGAGTGGCCTCATACCATTCCCTTCCCCCCTCAATACAGCCTCTGTTCCCCTCTAAGTTATTGCTTTGGCCTCTTTAGAACAAAATTATTACTTAAAAATGGTTTCAAACACTTTTAGAAGGGGAGGGTCTGTGAATTTTTACACATTTTGCTGTTTGAGAAGACGTGTTTGCACAAAGTTCTTTCGAAAAAATCTTTCTCCAACTTTTGACGGATGAGCTTTCGAAAATTTAACACATAATCTCATAACCAAAATTGCTCACCGGGTAAAGCAGCCTTTGCTGTAGCAGAAACTACAAAAATATACAGCCAGCAAAATGAAATTACCCGGTTCATTTCAATCAGGATGATGCAAAGAGAATAATGCCTGACTGACTCATTTTAAAAGAACTTTTGAGACTAGACACAGCCAGCTGACAACATGTTTGCTTGATGGCTTTTTATGTTTTTCGGCAGGATATCTAATTAATCATTTAGGGCCGGATAAATAAAGTCTGTTTGGTTGGTGGTGGGCTCCCAAAAACAATTTTCGGCTTTCAGATATTAAGGCCAAACTTTGGATAGTATGTTGGCAGTTTTCAATAAATACTATAAAAGACACTAGTATTTGGATATTTAATCAGAATAGATTTAAGAGTAATCTAGGACAGGTTAAGCAGTTGTTTAGAAGTGTATTAAGGTGTAAAGCCACTTTGCCACTCTTTTCGGAAGTGAAATTTTGTATCCAATATTTAATTTTGCTGCCTTGCGGGATGGTCTATGCACCAACTTAACCAAGTGGGCGTCCACTCGGTGCAATTTTTTTTTCTTACTTTCAGGATTTGAAACTCTATTTCCTGTACCAATTAGAGCACTCTAAAAGAAGGTTTAACAGGAGTGAATTACTGTTGTATAGGCTATTTTTTCAGTGTTTGTAATTTCACTCCACCAAAATTCAACATCTATACATCTTCTTTAGGCTACAATCAAACCTCGATTTAACGTCCCCACCCTGAGACCAGCCCTAGGGGGCCGAGGTTAAACCATCTTCCCAATGTTGATAGATCTCAATGATTCCCCTTCAAAAGACTGCCATAGATTTACAGACGAATGTTCTAAACAAACTCACGAAGAATACAAGTGCCTCTGCTAGCCATCCTCCCTCGAGGACATCTGCACTGGCCTTGGGCAGAGCAGGTGGCCTCAGGGTAGGTTACTGAACATTGTCTAGAGTCCACACAGCCAAAGTTGCCGGGAAATATTCCTAAAAGAGAATTTAGACTAAAAAAAAAATTTTATCTAATTGGCCCACCTGGAAAGCACTTGGCAGTCACCTCAACAAAGTTGGAAAGACACTCACACTTGTAAGACCGCTCGTTGCAATACTCTCCATTGCCTCTGCATTCTGAGCTGGTATAGCAGTTCTTGCCAAGTGAACTTTCTATAATTATTGTGTATTGTTCAATTGGTGAGGCAAAAGGTTATTTTTTAGCAGGGCTAGGATTGTGATGTGTCAAAATCGTCTAAAATTTTTAGAAGGCAAGTTAGAAATTTTCTGAATTCTTTCGAGAAGAGTAAGCCAGGACTTACCGTATAACCTTTATTAATCCTGCCCCCCCCCTCTCCTAACGACGGTCGGTGGTCAACAATTTTTTACGGCTCAACCACCCGACAATTGGGTACTGACATCATACTCAAAAATATAGCTGAGATTCAGGCCTATATTTTGGAGTATGGTGTCAGTACCCAATTGTGGGGTGGTTGAGCAGTAAAAAATGGTTGACCACCGACCGTTGGGACGAGAGAGAGGGGAGGATTAATAGAGGTTATACGGTATTGCATTTTTAAGCTGAATTCGGACATTGTTTTAGAGACTAAAATGTGGAGCTGAATGCCGTTTTATTGGAGAGATTAATAATTTTATTATTTATTCAAATACCTTCTACAGTTAACCTACCGCTATCAATGAGCAAGCACTCTTCAGGTCCATTGGGATGGTACATGGGCAAACATTCACACACTCCATTCAAACATATCGAGTTGAGAACAATGCAGGGCTGGTCAACGGGGCTTCTGTTACAGGGCGAGCCAATTTTACCTGGGGAAGGGCTGGCCATTTGGGGGATGGCCAGTTGTGTAGTCGACACATCCACCATCAACAGCCACAGAATACCTACAACAGCCATAGTTACGGCAGAAGTACGGAAGCTGTTCTGAAGGCTATGACCAAAATAGTGTTAAGCCGTGGTCACAATGGACGCGTTTGGCTGTAGCGTTTAGCCTTTAATTGTGACCGCCAAAACGCAACAGCGATAGCCAAACGCGTCCATTGTGACCAAGACTTTCTACGGTGTCTTTCATGTGCAGAAAAAATATTTTGGAGTCCACAAGCCTTTTATGTTTTAGGGTCAGCTTGCTGAAAAAAAGTGTTTGCCCGAAGTTTAGTTTTTTGCCTTGGTCCTGCAACCTTTTTCTTACTGGATCTGGGCAAGAAGAGTCTCGAAATGCATTATTTGTCCAGAATGTTGCTCAGATTTATCTTACAGGTAGGTCTGCGAACGCAGTTCTAACCCTTCCCAGAGGTTGCAGGGGTCTTGGAGGCTCGAAGTTGAGATGCGCACACACATACCTGAGACGTAAAATATTCAAAAGTAACTGTGTACCCATAAATACATACTAGAGTTCTTTTGCGCGCTAGGTCCCAGCAAACAAAATTATGTTCTACATAAGGATTTGTTTGGATTGGGTTTCTTGTAAAATTTTGGCTTGAATAATGGGTTTCCGGAGCCTGAAACATGTTTTCTGTGCGCTAAAAACTCCAAACAGATGATATAACATGATTTTTGGCCATATCGGGCCAGGTGCATTCCGCAGTTTATCCTCGTAGTCAGCAATATAATTATGGGCAGGAGCCTACCCAGCGGACTATAGGAAAAAAATATTCCAGAGAGAGAGAATGCTTCCCTTCTCCATAGGGTATCCCTTAAAATCTCAAAATTTACTAAGAAACGACATTTTGAAGATGTTTTTTATAGAACTGATACTGTTGTGATTAGACCTGATCACGATAAACTAGATACTCACCGATCAGGCTTCTGCAAGGCATACCAACCAGATTGATCCAATTTACATACAACAATGGCAACAATAGCAAGAGTAGTAAGAAATAGCGGAAGTAAAAGCAGTAAAAACTGCAAATTATATTAGCAGTGACTGTGGATAATTGTATAGTGGTGGCTGGTAGGCTCCTGTCCATCCATGGTCATCCCGCATGACCCTGTGTGTAGTTTACAGCTATTGCTTGTTCACACAGTGGCCTAGCTGCTGCTTTATTAGTGGATGATGCTTTCGCAGTGGCTGGCGGGTGGATGTAGATGTACTGGTATGCCTACATACAACCTTTTTAGGCTGTAATACGCCTAAGAGAGAGGCCAGCTGCTAGGGCAGCAGGTGAGTCAACACCACTCAGTGAGCACAATATTTTAGATGTTTGTTTGGCTGGAGAAGATAAGCTTCGGCATTGATTTTTATTGTGCTTATTATCTTTTTTGGTTTTCAACAGGCGAAGTTTTTTGTGCTTAGTACCTTTGCAAAAGTCCATGTCCTCCCAAAATCACGAAAAAACCATGTTTTTTAAACAATTTGGCTTGTTGCTCCCTGTCGACTTGTTGCTCCCCGCCGTTTTCGCCCGCCCCATGCATCATCATCAACTCAAATTACCCCACCGGAGTTAGACCGTGTTACTCGAAGCAATACAATTGCTTGTTGTTGATCCCACTATTTGAAAATAAAAAGTTCTGTGTGCCAAAAGAAAGAAAAAGTTTGGATGACTTTTAGCAATTGCATCAGCTGAAAGTGAATCCCAGACATACGACCACTCCAGACATACAACTACGGAGCTTCTCGGTTGCTATCAGCTATCATCTTTTCTTCCTGTTTTCTCCAAACAATAACGCTGTTACGATCAGCTTTTTTTTTTGCTAAGTGGTACTTTTGGCAAGAAGTTCACAGAGCTGCAATATAGTTGTTATAAACAGTCGATGACGCTTAAAAAGTTGGATCCACAGCTGAGTCCACTTTTTTTATTTTGCAGACAATAACCTGCAAAAAGACTAAGAATAGATGCAGTCAGTAAAAATAACATGAATAATATAACAATAATAATAACAATATCAACAAAATATTTCCAAAAGAGAAAAGCCTTCTCTAACCATTGCTGCTTCTTCTCAAACCCAGCATTTTGAACTTGTTCGATTTGTATATATTCTTCGCTATCAGTTTTCTGTTAGCGGAGCGTGCTTGAATTTTTGTTTCAACCTGATGCCTGCATCAGGGTGGAGCCCGTACTGCCGGCGTCAGGGTGAGGGGGATGGGGTTTTGGGTAGGGCTGAGGTTTTGGGTGGGCCCCAAGGGACGCCGTGCCAGGAATCCCAACCCTGGCCAGAAACCCAACCCTAGCTAGCAACCTAACCCCACCAGGAAATCCAACCCTAGCCAGAAACCCAATACTACCCAGATGCCGAGGGTTGGGTTTCCGGGTAGGGTTGGGTTTCCGGGTGGGGTTAGGTTTCCCGGTTGGGGTTAGGCTTCCGGGTGAGGTTGGGTTTCTGGCTAGGGTTGGGATTCCGGGTAAGGCGTCCCTGGAGCCCTACCCAAAACCCCAGCCTTGCCCAGAACCCCAGCCCTACCCAGAACCCAGCCCTACCCAGTATATGTCCGGCGATGTTTCGGCGACGGCGTTATTTTGTCACGTACCGATCATCTTTTGCCGCACAAAACGGCTGTTCATTCATTCAATATCACCCACTGGTCACATTTCCAAAACTTTTTTTTTCTCTCTCTCCAATTTGAACAGTTGTTCTTTTGGGGCTCTCGAGTTTTTGTGGCAATAGCAGCAGGCTGTTGTTGATTTGTTGGTCTAATCCCCTTAAACAAAGGGGAGCACTTCTCCTCCTCCTCCTCCTGCTAGAATATTTGCTATGCACTCGGCATATTTTGTCGGTGGGACCCCCTGTCTTTACTGAATCAAATTCCACTGCCTAGAGTGGCAGTTGAGCGAGGTGGGGAAGCAGCAAACTTGCTGCTACTGCTGCCTTGTATGCTACTTCATATTTATTGACTTTAATGTCTCTTTAGCTGTGGATGTGGTGCATGCAGCTCATGCTTTGATTGAAGTGCTGTATGGCCTTCCATATGTTTTGTGTGTATTTTGGTTACCCTAGTTATTTCAAAGGTGGTGTAGTGGATAAGTACAGTATTTTGACAGTGTATTTTTACACCATTTAACTCAAAAATGAGATTTTTTGCTCAAAATAGCTGTACTAAACTCCTTTTTGTTGCGTTTTTCTCCTAAATCTAAAATCGGTGTATAGCCACTTCTATGTACTTTTAATTTTTACTTGTCTGTCCTCATCTATAAATCTTTTGGACTTATTTTCCATACCAGAAAGCTGTGAACAGTATTTTTGAACTTTGGTAAAAAAATAAATGCATTTCAGGCCTTTTTTGCCATAGTTCAGTGAGAAAAACATGGTAACAGGGCAAGTAGAGGGCGAAAAAATTGCACAAATGGTTTGCAGAAAAAACTGTCTTAATCGCAAAGGACCGGCCCAAAACGACTTGCTTTACCCTTTTTAGGGTACTAAAATAGGCTAGGAGTGGATGCGACACGTATTTTGTGGCAGTTACTTGGGGGGAGGGGGGTTATAATGCAGTAGAGTCCCGTTAAACTTCTCAGATCTCCTAGACAAACTGGCATACACGTTCAAATAATTTGCCATGCCGCTTACGTGCATTCCCCCTGGATGCCTGATGGCCAAAGAGATTTCTCACGCCCTTTGGGAACCAGAATTATAGTTAATTGCTGATGACAGCAAAAGAACCTTACAGCTGAAAGTAAAGTTTTTTGTGGT
Organism: Subanguina moxae; assembly: GCA_000981365.1. Taxonomy (NCBI): domain Eukaryota; kingdom Metazoa; phylum Nematoda; class Chromadorea; order Rhabditida; family Anguinidae; genus Subanguina; species Subanguina moxae. Next base: position 2,483 of record BBSZ01007055.1, on the reverse strand, counting down.
TGTGAGACACTTGTTTAACAACTTTAAAGCTTTAGACGAGAAAAAAGTGTTGGTTTATAACTTGTTTGAACTAAGCGAGTTAGTAGTTGTTTGAAAATTGTTGCACATAATAGCTTTCACTGCAATCCTTACCTTTTCTTTGTTCCCTCCAAATTGACCAATGAGCATGTCAATCAATCTTGTGTTGTTTTCAGGACAAGTGAGTTCTATGAAAAATTTATCATCGATATTTGTTATCCATAGTGTGGCTCTACTGCGATGTACCCCCCAATATTTTTTTTTGAAAAATGCTTTAACCCCTCTACACCAATTCCTATACGTTAAAAACCATTTTAAAGTTGATGTTAGCACATTTTCATACAAGGGGGTTTTTGGGAAAAAATCTTTGACCAAAATTTTACTTTTTGTTTTGGCCCCCAACATAGACAACCTTATGAATGGTATTTTCACACCTCAGGTACTACACTTAGGCATATAACAAAACCTTAGGCTTAGGGTGAACCAGTGTAGGTTAGCCGTGAACCAGTGCCTACTCTGTATTACCCTGGTTTAGTCTCGTCACAGAAGATCGGTTTTTGGGAAGTGGTTCACGGCTAACCTGCACTGGCCCACTCTAATCCTAAAACTTAGTTGTATGCATAGGTATAGTACCTGGGGTCAAAAAACCGAGGGACTAAGGCAAAAAACGCACTCACTTATTGTATAGAGCCACTTTTGTCCTTAGCCGTATCTCGATAAATGGTTCTTTGCGGCTGTGCACCATAATCTTAGCGAAAATTTGTCACGCGGTCATTTTGTTACGCCACAAACATTTTCATATACTCATTTGCAGTACTCATTTTTTGAAAGGATTTCTTTATTCTGAGGCACCTCAGTAGGCAAAAAGACCTCAGGAATCCAAATCTGAAGACAGAATTTCAAAAAAGGCTTACTTGCTGAGATACCTTATTCTCTCTAATAGAACGGCACCCTCCTAATTCAAAATCGTGTTTTTGGCATTGTGTTTTTGGCCTACTTTTTCCAAGCAGGTCTTAGGCAAGTGAGCACCCAATTTGTAGCTAAAACAATAAGTTACAATTTGAGTGGTAACTTGCTTGGGAGTTGTCTCCAAAAAGTAGATTAAAAACACAATGCCAAAAACACGATTTTGAATTAGGGGGTGTGGTTTTATTAGAGAGAATACGGTATGATCTAAACTAAGAAAAAAAAGAGAAAGACTAAGTTTGCGGCTGGTTATGATCATATCTTAGCAACCAAGTTTCTTCTTGAAATTCTATAACGAGTCAGTAGAACCATAAATAGCATGCAAAACATGTGTAAACAACCATTTCAATTCAGACCCTAGGAAACAGTATTTAGACCCTGGAAAATAGTATTTTAGTGATAATTTCGATTTAGACCCTTGAAAACAGTATTTAGTCCCTAGGAAACCCGGTAATGCTTAATATTAGCTAAAAAAACAAGGGAATCATGGAAAAGAACCTGTGGTTTGTAATAGGGTAATTAGGGTCTCAGGTTTCACAAAAGTTTGAAAAATTAATGCTTTTCGAAACTAAATTAGTCTTTACCCGTTTGTTAATCTAATTTTTCGTTATTTAATAAATATACTTTGTTTCCCTGTTATATATATGTTCATTTGCTGTGTATTATTTACTATTTGTTTATTTTTTCTTTGTTATTCAATGTGTTGTTTAAATTTCTCGTTAATATTCGTTATCTATTGTGTAATTAAAAAAAAGCAAATAGTCTCACAAATGATGGATAACAAACCATCCAAGCTTTTGATTTTTCTCTCAGTCTTGTTTGGGAAATCGTTCACGATTCGCTAAGCTGTAAAAGCCCACAAAATAATTGTGATAAATTTTCCAATCAGTGGAATTTAAATGAATACACCTTGCTTGATATAAGCCCAGCAAGTGTAGCTAAAGACTTCCTCCCCCATCCAATATTAATTGAACCTGCTAACAGGTCACCCGAAAAGTTTTCTATTTTTTTTTTAATATAGTGGCCAACAATAACATTTTATTGTTGTTGCCTCTCCTCCTCTTTTGTTGAAGTTGGTGGAAGAGGAAGAGAGTTTTTCTTAATCTGGCCGCCCTTCTTTTCTATTGCTTCACTCAGCCATGTTTCTCTGCTTATTATTGCCATTACTTCCTTGCCTTTTCGCATACCCCATCTTTTTTTGTTTCATGACCCTTGGCAAATTATTTTTTGTTTGAGGGCACATCGATTTTCGCGTTGCAGGAGCATGGGAAACAGCGACAGCCATCTGCACCACACTGACCACACTCCCCATCCATTGGCTTTAGGCGAACCACAACCAATGAACTATCCGGACATGAATGTTATATTTAAGGTCAGCCAACGCCTTTTACATCAACACTTTCATATATAGTCGAGAAAAAGGATTCCAGTCTAGAATATGTCCATTTTTAGTCTTGATCTCCTACTAATTTTGTTTTGTTACGCTTTCAAATAACTAC
>BBSZ01006996.1:0-12695 GCA_000981365.1 Subanguina moxae | reverse complement strand
CACCGATAAAATTATAGTCGAAAATTAATTCTCGTTTGAAATTTTATCGGTTTTGGTGCATTTTATCGTTTTTAGCAAAAACTTTTTGCCCATCATGATGTCGACAAAATTTCATTTCCGGCTTCGAACAAAAGTAAAATTGTTTGCATTTTTGAAGCAATTTTACCGTCAAGCTTCTCTATGGTTGTTGATGTGTCGAAAATACCTGGCTTTTCTATATTGATAACGACAGTTGTTTAGCAGTTAGAAGTCAGTATTTTGCAGTTAGAATTCCTGAGGTTATGAAATGGCGAAGAACATTAATGTCAACCGATCGGTGAACGACATCTATTATCGCTATAAGATGCCGCGTATTTTGGCCAAAGTGGAAGGGAAAGGGAATGGAATCAAAACGGTTATTGCCAACATGACTGAGATCGCCAAGGCTCTTGCTCGTCCGCCAACATGTATGCCGTTCTTCCATTTCACTTTTAATCCGAACTTTCCAATCAGATCCAACGAAGTATTTTGGCTGCGAATTGGGTGCTCAGACAAATTTTGATTTAAAAAATGATCGCTACATTGTCAATGGGGATCATGATGCGAGCAAATTGCAGGATATTTTGGATGGCTTTATCAAAAAATTTGTTCTTTGTCCGGCTTGCGATAATCCTGAAACTACTTTGGTATTTTTTTTAAGCATTGCAATTCAGTTTTATCTGAAATTTAATTGAGATGGTAAAGCGCCAGACCGTGATTCATAGCAAATGCAAGGCCTGCGGACACAGCTTTGTTATCGATGCTAAGCATAAGTTGTCGGCATTCATTCTGAAGAATCCGCCTTCGACAGAAGTGTCTGAAGTTGATAACAGTAAGAGCTTTCATTTTTTCCTTGTAAAGTATTATTAACTTGTCCGTTCTTCGTAGAAGAAAAGAAGGACGGAGGTTCTCCATTGAGAGATAGTAGCTTCAATGGAGATCTTTCTACGCCAGACGACAGTGAAAAGATTATTGGGAAGGACAATGGAGACTGGGCTCCAGAACCAACTGAAGATTCACTGAAACTATCAGCTCAAGTCGGGAAAATGGTCATCGACAAGGACTTAGAAAAGAGTGAAGGTGAGCGTTTGGACATGTTGCATCAGTTCTTCATCGAGGCTAAGAGCAATGGCACTATTTTGGTAGGTGTAGAGGCATAAGGATTTTCCTTGTGTGGTTATTTTTCAGGATGGAAAAGCTATTGTCAATGAAGCCGAGCGTCTCGAATTGAAGACAAAAGCTCCGCTGCTTTTAGTTGATGTGCTTTTCGACGCAGGTTTAATCGATCAAATCAAGGTGCATCGTAATCTTTTGCTTCGTTTCTGTATGAATGATAAAAAGGTTGGCTTACTTGTTTGCTTAGTAAATTCAAGTGTTGAAAGGTCAACTTTAGGCGCAGCGTTATTTGCTTGGTGGAATTGAACTGAAGATCTTTGCAAATAAAGAAGTTCTCTTGCCAAAGACAGCTCACATAATCAAGGCGCTCTACGACACTGATGTTTGCGAAGAAGAAGTTATTCTTCGATGGGCTTCTAAGGTGATTTTGGCTAAGTTAGTTCTATCACATGTCTCCTGAACCGCCATTTTAGCCTACTAGCAAGCATGTGAAAAAGGAATTCATGAAGGAACTCATTAAAGTGGCGCAGCCGGTTAGTTTCATATTTTCTTATTAATATATCAATGTAGAATTGTGAATCAAGGTCATTAACTGGCTGCAGGAAGCTGAGGAAGACAGCGAGACCGACGAATGCGAATACTATGAAGTAGAAAATAAGCGCATTCCTGAAAAGAAACACATGGATAGCGAAGATGACATCAACATTGATGACATCTAAAAATTTCACTATTTAAGCTGCTCCATTTGTTTATGCCTGCTGCTGTAATAAAAACTTGTTGTAAAGGTTATTTGGGGATTAGCTTGGAATGTGGTCCTGGACAAATCTTCCCCATGTTTAGCGTCAATTAAAATTTTGTCCCTACTTGCTTATATTTTCCCGTCAACAAATGGGGTTCCTCAGTTATACGCGTGCTCGGGGTCTTCAAGATCTTCTTTTTTCCTACGGAGTGGCCCTATTATTTTCCCTTCCAATACAGTCCTCAAATACAGCTTCCTATTACTAGGGGAGGAGGTCAGTGTTTCCAATAATCAGGAACAGAATGAAAATTTGAAATTTTCAAAATCAGAATTTGTTTTTGACTCTTATTCTCCATTTGAATGCCTATTTTCTGATATCAAAAAGTAGGCATTCAAATGCAAAATGGAAGTCAAAAACAAATTCTGCTTTTGAAAATTTCAAATTTTCATTCTGCCTTTCATTCTGATTTTGATTATTGGAAACACTGGAGGAGGTATAGCCGAATAGCGCCAAAATTTCTTATTTCTTTATAGGAAAACAGAATATTTTCAGAACATTCGATTTGTTTCCATGCATCTTTTTTAGTTACTTACCCGATGAGGTTTGCAGTAAACAATGCGTAGAGGACTTCTAAAAAGATATTTTCTTACGATTTGTTCTATGTATCATTTTTTTTGCCGTGTGTGTCTAATCTCGTTTTAATGTCATACGAGAGCCTGGTCAACAAAGTACGGAGCCCTCCTTGTGATCTGAAGTTTTCTCCCATGTTAAACAAAATTTTAGAGAATGACGTAAGAAGCACCTGAACCACATTTTCCACATAAAGAATGCTAAAAAGCAAATGTGTCCAACCAACAGGGCAATGTGAAAATATTTGCTTAGAAATACAGCTTCAGGGAGGAATCGAAAATTCACAGTCCATTTAAACATAAATACCCTGAAATAACAATAACTACAGTCAATACATAGGTTCTCGATATAAGGAACCCTCAGGACCAGACCTAGGGGGCCGTTATGTCCGCAATCAAAATTAAACATTTTTGCTGCTCGCTGGCCAAATTTGTCGACTTGAACAGGCCGTTATATCAAAGGTGTCGTTATATGGGAAAGTCATTATACCGACAGTTGACTGTATTAAAAATCCAACTTGCCTAATATAAAACCCAACCTGCTTAATTCGAAAGCTCTTTTAACATAAGAAATGGGGTCGTAGAGCAAGAACTCCCACGCAACTGCTACCTAAAATTTCCTTGCATGCAACATCAGCTAATACGCCGAATATTTCGATCGAACCTGAACAAAAACACAGACCGACAAAAGATAGATTGTATTGTGGACTTTATTGCTTAACAGTAACACGAAAAATACAGCAGGTGCTGAAAATTAAATTTTCTAAAATCATGTGAAAGAATGGCCTACCAAAAAGCAAAATATTCATCTTTACGCTCACGCTTATGCTATAATAATTCTCCCTGTTCTTTTCGTCTCATGTGTTTTTATAGAGTAAACCTGTAAAGAATGGAGCCAATCAGCCATTGTTGTGACAACCACATGTTTGCAGCTGCAAAAAATATGAGCATCGCAATGGAGTCGTTGAACAATCGCAACATAAATATGGAGTGGATGCGATATGAAGTAAGACACACCAGAAAGAGCACAAATGGAGGAATCTAAATACACACTAAGTTTTATTTCCATGACAAAAGAAACAACTCACCCTTCGACTTTTGTGAAACAAACGAAAAACTAGAGCTAGATTTGACAAGTAGAAACACACAAACAAATACTGAGCATTTCGTATATTTATTCCTTTTTCTGTCCATGAGTACAGAAGACGGAAAATAAATAGGTGTCCTGCTGGATATCTGGAAAATATTTGCTATTAAACTTATGTCTAAGTTGAAGAGATAAAAACGCACACAATTGGTCCAGTCTCACCTAAAGATTTATATTTGCCATCCAAAATACCCGTATTTTCTGTAATAAGCGGCTCGGGCAAATATTACAACCCTGACTTTTTATATTAAATTTCAAAAATATTTTTCGCTTCTACTGGAAGCCTTCTAGCCTGTAATTATATAAATTTATGATCTGCAGTTTTTTTTTAACAGTGACTGAAAGAATTTGGTTGTACAACGATTAAGAAATTCAAAACTCGATATACACATATTTCATCAAATTTTAAGTCGTTAAAAAGCAAATTGAAAAATGCCGAATTGGTAAAAGACGAATGCAAAATTCCCTGGACTCGAGAATTCCACTGTTCGAATGTTAACATATTCTTTTTTTACCAAATAAGTGTTGCAGATCCCAGATTTTTCAGTTTCAACAAAATAAAGCCCGTTCCTAACCCAATTCTGATAATTTATCTTTTTAGCAGCAAATGGCTATGTTAGCGATAGTAAAAGTGATAGACAAAAGCAGCGCGATGGATAACACAATTTTTTTATTTTCTAGGAGATTCCCTGAAAATTAAGCTTTAGAAAGACTTCATCGAACGTCCCTATCCACTTAGCATAGCTTTTGCGACCAAATACGAACATTCTTCCTCTAATGGCTTTATGGCAGCCTGAATCTACAAGCAGCCATTCATCCGAAATCCGCCTATGGATAGCTTCATATACAAGATACGACTGCGGTGATTCAAGAGTATTCAAATCGTGTTTTAATCAAAATAGTCGAAATAATTTTGAATTAGCATTTCAAATGCATTGATTCAAATTATATTGATTCAAATTAATTTTGCCTAAATTAATTTGAACACAATTTGAATCACAGTTATGTTTTGTGTACCGAATTTGTTCTTCAACTAAGTAATTGGGATCAGCTTTGATATTTAAGTTGACTATCGCACTTGTCTGTTTCAAAGTCTCATTTTTTATCTCTGGCTTATTTAGAAGCGTGTAAATATGGAAGAAGATATTCAACTGTCTGACTCAAGCAATGTGCTTTCACCGTCACTCCAAGCAAAAAGAAAAAGTCGGGCCAAAATGTATTACTCTTCATTCGTTCAGTTTACTTACTGTTAAAGTTTAGGTTCGATTTATATGGGCTTCTTTGAGGGTGGTAGTCAACTATACCTTGTATTCTTGAGTAATTTCTTTCTCCGTTGAGGTAGGATTTTACCTGTAACAACAACAAAACTAGGTTGGGAAGAGATATAACTGTATTTAAAAAAGTATAAGGGGCAATACTTACCTGTTGCATATCTACAACGCTCTTCCATAAATAAAATTAACAAATAAATTAACCCTTACACGTAGACCAATCAATTTCAGTATCTAAAAGGCATAAAGTTAAAAAAAATTGATTCACATCATTGTAAAAATTGACTCACAAGGGACTCTCCATACAATTTGCAAACTGATGAAAGCTTCAACTACTAGTAAAGCAATAGCCACACAAATATATCCATTTGTATTCACTGTACAAAGAAGGAAAGCTATCCGACGGAAAAGGTTATGAAAAGCGGATACTCGAACTCCCACATCAAGCATACGCTGATGAGGATTATTAAATGAACCAATCGAACTTGTCCTGCCTTTTACATCAGGCATCTTAAAAGGCATAAAATTTATGTAAACACTTCAGTATGCACTTCCACGACAACATCAATTTAATAAGGTCTATCATCCTACATTAGAGCAAAGAGGGCGTCCAAAAAATCCAAAGTTTTACTTCCAAGGACAAGGCAAACAACAACGCAAAATAAACAATTGATTTTAAATCACCGACGATATCTGTACCGCTTGAAGAAGAACCACAGCTGCATAACCTGTAAAATAAATTATTATTTTCGAAGACAAGACTCAAAAACCATAAGAACAAAATTCTGCTGTCGAAGAATAGATAACGTACCCCATTCTGGAACTGACATTTGTAGCCATGTTTGTGATTTATTTCCCACTCTCGATTAACAATCTTAAAGGCAATATCCTGCCATGGAAATGTGCAGCAGTTTAATATGTGAAAGTAAATTGAGAAAGCTAACCTCATATGGTGCTCCACCCTTGAAACGGAGAATAGCAAAATCAGTATCATCACATTCCGTAACTTTAAACGTCGGCGTATTAGATTCATCCAGCAAGTCAGGATAAAAGATCTAAGAGAAAATGTTTACTAGAAACCTCGGCGATGTTCGTTGCATATTTTCAGTAGTCTTTTTTTTACCGACTTTTTTTATTTTCTATTTTTATATAATTTTTTTAATCTTTTAATAAAAGTACAGTTTTTCCGAGAAGTATGATTTTCAAAAGTTGGTAAGAAAAATGCGAAAAAACATTTTTACAATCCCCAATATTAACTGCAGATTTAAAAATCTATTACGATATATCAAATTGATTATGATGAATCTACGCTACAGAGACACCTTACAAAACAACCCACATTGAAACGATAGCCCTGAACAATTTTTGGTGGAGGGTTGTCGATGTCATAATGAGTCTGATTGTACTTGTTCCTGGAAAATATCTAGACTAGGCCGATGCAGTCATAAAAATCGGCTCACCAGTCAAATCCTGTGTGGACACGATTGAAATAACGAGGCTTTCTTGGACGATACTTGTCTGACCATAGGAAACTTTGACGCTCCAGCTGTGCTTCATCAGTGAACGCTGCCTCATCTTTGTCCATTCCGTACTGAGCTATTTCAAGCATTTGCGCTTCCTGAGCCTAAAAAATTGACGCAAAGTCAATTGTCGAAGAAATGGGAGAGAAAAACACTTACAGACATAGCATCAGCAGTATGATGAGTACTTTTTATACGCGACGTCCTAAGCTTGATGTCATCCTCATTCTCATCGAGTATTTCAATACCAGGCATAGCTTGATCTTCATCGCCATAGCGCGGACTGTATCTTCCTTCAGCATACATTTGCATAGTGAAGAATTCTAACTGATTCGGGTCAAGTATCCTAAAATAAATTGGGAAATCAATTTAAAAAATACATAAAAAACTTACTGCCACTTCTGCTCTTTGGCTTCGTCATCAAGCTGCTCTAGGTCGGAAACACCAAATGGAAGGACAATCGGAGCACGAAATTCCACAGATTTCATCACCTGAAAAAATAGTTGTATCGAAATTTCTGCAAAAATTGCAGATTAGACCTACAGCCTCAAAGTCTTCTGTTATTTCAACGTCTTTGATGTCCATCTGTTCAGAATAGTCTGCAGCTTTGGATGTAGTCGGAAGTTCTTGTTTAGGGAATTCCTGCTTCTCATGTTCTTTCATTTCGCGGCTTTGTTCTTCTCGAATTTTTTTCAGGCGAATTTTAAGCATTTTGGAGTGCAATTCTTTAAGTCTCTGCTTGGCCATGAATGGACGCAACTCTTCCATTAGAGATTCCCAATAGCCGACCTGTAAAGGGAATAGGTAACAACTAGAGACAGAAACAAAAGCTCTTTTTACGCATGCAACGACTCATCAGGGATATGCAGCTAAGCTCAAAAAACGTGATGATAAGCAAGCGTCTGGGAAGAACTCATAAATCAGTTTTTGAAGATTTTGCCAGAAAGTTCTTGAGAATTTTTTAAAATTTGTTGAGACAGCTCAACTGCTGATCCTTTTGCACAACGCTCCACCACATTTGAAAGGTGTCTACTGAATTCTCATTTAAATGCTGCATGTGTGTATGCCTTGTTATGTCAATAAATTTAATTTCTGGTGTACTTTCCATTTGTATAAGCACTTTTAAAATATTTTTCCGCAAAAAAAAGGCTTTGAAAACCCCGAAATTTGATTCGGGGCCCGCCCCGAAGGTCGCCTAAAACCTCAACCTCGATGAATATTTCGGTGGTCAAACCCCGAGCGGGGCCCGCCCCGAAGGTATCTTTCTGCCTCGAGTAACAATCGAATCTTCCATTAATGAATCAAAGAAATGACTTACATCTGTTCCGCGACCTGCGTTTGCAATTTTTGACTGAATTTGACTGCTCAACTGGTCGAGTTCATCATAATTTTTGCTCTAAAACAATTCCCGTAGAATTGAAAATCGGACTGTCAAATTGCAAACCTTGAAGACTTTTTGCACTTCATCCTGAATGGTTGAATGCACATTCTCCGATTTTCTTCTCTCAATCTTTTTAATCTCGTTTTGTGCAATTGCTGCAATATCATTCCAAAAATTATCGTTTTTCTTCCCATCCAGAACTTTGTAAATCTATAAAAGCAGGATGACATTAAGTAATTTGCCGATCCCAAAAACAAAATTTACTTTGATGTCAGCCAAAAGGTCATCCAGATCCTCTGCCGAAGAGCCTCTCAAATATGTCATCGGGTCTTCCAGTTCGAATTCGTCATCATCTTCATTTCCGTAAGCAATATATCTGAAAAACATCGCTAATTGTGCGATATCACAAAAATATAAACTACCTGGCCAAAAGATCAACTGGTTTAGCCCTCCCTTCACGAATTCTCAGCTTACTTCTAACCTAAAGTTCTTTGGTGTAAATGAAATCTAGCTGCATGCAATACGCATAATGTAATCTGACTAACTACACCTTGGCTTGATTTAAGTGAAAATGATCTTCGGTTTTGCGCCAATCGGAGTGCTGCTTCATCTCTTGCTCGCGTGAGATCATTTCCATGTCTTCTTTCAGGGACTAAATCGTGTAAACAAAAATCAAAGTAATCAACAATCAAAATATCAAAAGCAACCTGTCTCGCATCACGATTTTTCTTCAGTTCTTCCATTTCAGCAACGTTGCGAACTATTCGATCGCGACTCCTACATAGTTTAATGTATACAGATTTTAAAAAAGTCAAGCTTGGAACCATTGAACCTCACATTTTCTCAATTTGTTTCTTTGAAAGATTACTTTTCCCTTCCGTTTGTAACTTCTTGTTCCAAATAAAGACGTCGGTGAGATTATTGTCATTAAAAGGGTTGTTGGTATCGGTATACGGGATAGTTTCAGGCAAAACATTTTGAATCAGAGCTCTGCGTTTCTCATCCTAAACAGGTCTCTTATTAAAATTTGTTGGTTAATTAAGTGTTTCAACAGTTTAGAACCGAACTGTACCTTCTGCAGTTTCTTGGCAATTCTCCGAGCTCGCTTCTCTTCCGGCGTTTCACGCTCCTTCATTCTTCGTTTCTCTGCTTCCTTCTGTTTTTGCTTTTCAATGCGAATCTGCTCAAGCCTTTGGTTAAACAAACTGCTGCTCAATTCCACCACCTCATCTGAACTTGCAGAGGATTCGCGTTTCTTGTGCTTCTTACTCTTATGACTCCCCTTGCTTTTGTGTTTACTTCTCGACCTGCTTCGGCTGTGTTTACCCATACTTTGCCAACTGCTGTAAAATCGAAAGTTTAAAAGCCTACAAAAAATAATATTTTTCCGAGAAAATGCATATGCATTTGTCGGTTTTTATAAAACGGCAAGATCAAGCTGTTTGGCGTTCAGATCTCCGTGCACTTTTGTATAAAATATTCAAAACGTATTTTCAATTAAATCAAGGCTGGTAGTTACAAAGATTGGCATTAGAACTAGCATTAGCTGTAGCTTCTTAGTCTTAGCATTAGTCCAAGTGTCGATCAATACAACATAGCTGTTTTATTCTGCTCTTGAAGAACAAACAATATACGGCTGTAGAATCATTGGTAAATATGTTTTTAGTAAGTGCTACTTTTGGTAAGAAGTTCACATAGCGGCAAGATTGTTGGTATATGATGGTAACAAAAAGAAAAAATTTACCAAAAAAGACTTTTTACATTCTAGTAAACTTCGTACTCTTCTTACCACTACAATATAACCGATATGTGAACGTCTCACCAAACAGACTTTTTACTAAAAGTATCACTTTCCAAAAACATATTTTCCGATGATTCTACACCCAAATATACACTCAAAGAGAAAATTAACGCTTAACTATAAAATTTCTCATATTTGTTCACGTATTCATTCGATCTTATGTAAAGACCTCTCTCTGTGGTTGGTCATTTTTGTCATCAAAATATCGAGCACAGCTCACAAAATTTACACATAACAATGAAAAACGAACAGCAAAAACATGTTCAGCGGACAAAATTACCTTAAAAATACTTTGCTAGACAAAAAAAATTCAAGAATCGAGATGATGCTAAAAAAGTTAGCAAGCTAATAGCCATGCTAACCTTTTGCCTTGGTCCCTTCCTGTTGAACGGCCAATGGTAGAGCTAATGCTAGAGCTAATACTAAAATTTCATTATAGCTACGGCTAGTGCTAATGCTATAGCTGATGCTAAAAGCTAATGCTAACACGATTATATCTACCAGTCCAGAAATTGCTTTCCAATTCCTAATTATAAGCACCTTATAGCACTTTTAACTTATAATCTTGAGTCACGAATTGATCAGCAGTTCAAATTTTCTTCCCCAGAAGCTTTACGAGAACTCTTTTTGATATCTCATACTCTCGTTCTTCATTTGAAACTTATTTTTAGATGCTTTCGCGCAAGATTTTAAACATTTCTATGTCACCAGCCCGTAATCACATGTTTTGGTGGAATCGCAAGCAATGGGAGACTCAAGGTGGTCTGAGAACAATTGAAGACATTAAGGATGTATATGCTAAAAAGCAACAATTAAAAGAAAAAGATCCACTTGATTACACAATCCTTGGCAACAAAAGGCAACAATTTTTTGTCTTTTACCACGAGTTGATAGTATCATGTTGATGTTTTTAGAAAGAACTTCCGAGAATTATTCTTCTACAGTGATCGATCTGCTGGGAAAGGATATTCGGATTTCGTTCACAATTCAACTTACCCTGGAAGAATGTATATTTGGCTGCCGCTAAGAAAACTATTGTCAATCTATGCAGGTACACCTGACATTCCTCAGACATGCTTGAAAGAGACTGATTAACCGCATAATATTTAGTTGTAATCGGTACTGTTTTGATGCTTGCTATGATCGATTATGAATGGTTTGTTGCACTCATAAAAAGTTGCTTGAATGAGAAGAAATGAAATAACGTTCTTGTATACACCTTTTGTGGTACACGGTAAATTGCGGGTCGCCAAAATCAGGTCGGAAAAAATTGGGCCGGACAAAATTTCGAATCCGTGTTTTTTTACATATTTTTCCTTTTTTATCACTCCATTACTCCCAAGAGCGCGTTTAATGTCTCTGGACCCAAAGTCGCCAAAAAAAAAAAAGAAATGGCAAAGCTGTCTCAAAATACGAATTTAAACACTCATCTAACCGATTTTGTCTGACCCGATTTCGGTGGCCCGCAATTTACCGCAACCACTACTTTTCTTGTTGTTTTTTCTTGTTGTGGATAAATTATAGAAGTAAGGGCTGTATTGCGAGGGGAAGGGAATAAAAAGGGGCCACTTTTCCTGAAGGCCATTCATCCGTCTCACTCATTGAACCAGGACAAAAAGTGCCTCTATATGCATCCTTTGATCAAGAGTGTTGCTCAGATTCATCTCTAAGGTAAGTTTGTGCGCGCATCTGTAACTCCAAGCAGCAAGGGCTGGGGAGGGGTATACTAGGAGCTAGCCAACTGAAATTCCGGAACTATTTTACTTTTTAACGAATTTTATTTTAAAATTTTTGGATGTTCAAACAAAAGTGTATTTTTATGGAGAAATAGTTTTGTAAAGTCACCTCTGGTATAAAAATGTTCTCCGTAATCCAAGTCCGTTAAAATTATTGTTAGTTGTTGAGGAAGATAGTAAATTTTCCGACTGTTTGTAGGTTGACAGTTCTGGCAAAAACTTGTGCAGAATGCTTTAAAGCAGAAGCCGCAACATTTGGTAAAAAGTCAGATAGAAATGGCATGGATTCCACAACTACTAATGAATCCTCTGACTCAGACTGTTTGATCATAAATGTAGGCGAAGTTGTCAAGAAAAAGAAGAAGAAAGTTGGATTTCGTGAGCGAAGAATAATTGAATATGAAAACCGAATAAGAGCTGTATGTTTTTTGGCTTCAATGGCCGGAATAGATACAGTGATCCAATAATTATTGTAGTACTCCTCGCCAGACAAGTAAAAATTTTGGTTAGGATTTTTTCTTAGTCTTTTTGCACCAACAATTTGTAGAATATTCCGTTATTTCGCCACACTCAAGGTATATATTTTTAACTTAACTAGGTCGTAATAAATGCAAAGCCATTTTTCATAGGTCAATTACGAAGACGGAACTATTGACATTTTCATGACGCCAGAAGATTTCGTGAGATCCTTAACACCTGGCGTGATGCAACCTCGCCATTATGGTCTGGACAAATTCAAGGTTGTCGGTCTTAAGTCTCCTTGCTCAGGTGCTTACCCAAACGTCCCAAACCGAATCTTTTTTAATTTCAAGAGTATTTTCGTGGGATTTTTGGCTCATGTATAATAACGAAGGGATTCTTTTTGCAGCTAAATATCCCTAATCCGCGTCACTTTTTACGTATTTTTTCTTCTGGCACCTATTTGTCTGCAACATCGCTAACTATTTCTCTTTTTAGAACTTTAATCCAGATGAGGTATATTCAAGCAAAAATGTTTGTAAAGAGATTAGAATTTTTGTTCAGACAAAGATTCATTATATAGAAAAGGATGAGAGCATTTTCTATTGGATGGGACCCCAAGGCCTCATCAACTACAGTGATTACCTTTTTCTTATGACGTTGCTTTCCAGTAAGTGGTTTGATTCGATTTTTACAGTGCTTTTGATGAACACTTGAGTAAAATATTTAAGAAAAATAATGCCTATAATGAGAATTAAACCCATAGCCACTTTTATTGGTTTCAGCCCCAGTATTCATAATCAAATATCCGCAGCTACGGAAAAAAATCCGAGGCTACTCGGTTATAACCCCCCCCCCCCCCCAAAAAAAAAAAAAA
>BBSZ01006986.1:0-14806 GCA_000981365.1 Subanguina moxae | reverse complement strand
CTCCTGGGGGCTCCTGGGGGCTCCTGGGGGCTCCTGGGTGCTCCTGGGGGCTCCTGGGTGCTCCTGGGGGCTCCTGGGGGCTCCTGGGTGCTCCTGGGGGCTCCTGGGGGCTCCTGGGGGCTCCTTGGGTGGTTACAGTCAACATATTAACATAAAACATATTGTCAACATATAGACGGCTACATTCAATTTTAGCGAAAAAAGACAATGCTGGCATCCCCAGGGACCTCCAGGGACCTCCAGGGACCTCCAGGGACCTCCAGGGACCTCCAGGGACCTCCAGGGACCCCCAAGGACCTCCAGGGACCTCCAGGGACCTCCAGGGACCTCCAGGGACCTCCAGGGACCTCCAGGGACCCCCAGGGACCCCCAGGGACCCCCAGGGACCCCCAGGAGCTCCCAGGGACCCCCAGGAGCTCCCAGGGACCCCCAGGAGCTCCCAGGGACCCCCAGGAGCTCCCTGGAGCTCCCAGGGACCCCCAGGAGCTCCCAGGGACCCCCAGGAGCTCCCAGGAGCTCCCAGGAGCTCCCAGGGACCCCTAGGAGCTCACAAGGAAAAGCCCCCGGCCCAGCGGCCCCACCCCTCCGGAACTGCGACCAGAGGGAACCAAAATTAATGCTATCAAAAAGTATGATAGCAAAGACCATGTGAAAAAAAAAAGGATATATAGGAATCAAACTAGTTCAAAGTGCTGGGTTTGAGAAGAAACAGCAATGGCTAGAGAACACTTTTCTCTTTAGGAAATATTTTGTTGATATTATTATTGTTATATTATTCACGTTATTTTTACTAACTGCATCTATTCTTAGTCTTTTTGCAGGTTATTGCCTGTAAAATAAAAAAAGTGGACTCAAAAAACCTTTTTGTTGATTCCCCAATACACAATACTAGGGTTGTCGAGTCGAGTTGAACTCGAAAAAAACTCGAAAACTCGAAAATTTCGAGTTTCGAGTTCCGAGCCGAGCGCTCTACTTTAAAGACATTTGGCTATGTTTTGTCCCGGCGATGTTATGTCCGGCGATGTTATGGCCGGCGGTGCTTTATCCGTTAATATATCGGGATCTAACAATTTTACGAGCTTCAGTACAACCAATTATTCTTGCCTCACTTTTTGTGTTGGAAATATTCATTTGGGATTTGCAGATCGGGTATTTACACCCTTGTTGTTCGTCTTCCTACGGGTGGTCGTCCCTACACTCCCTACGGAGCTAGTGGGCTAGCAGTGGCCTCCTCAATTTGCGAGCTAACCCATTCTCAGCTGGCACTGCTGCAGCCGGAGTCGGATTCTTCTGAACAACAGCGCAACCGTAAATCTGCCTTTCGTCGGTTTTTGTTCCGCAACTAACAACCATTTAAATTGTATGTTTGTGTGCCTCTTCTTTCTTAAGCGCCTTTAAGAAATTTTGTTGCATTTGTTGGATTGCATTTTAATTGTAATTAAGCATTTTTAGACTGGATTTTTTGACATCTTGTAAGAATTGCATACTTATTATAGTCAAGCAAAGAAAAATTAAGGTCTACATGTAGGAAGTATGTTTTCAGGTGGCGGCCGACCGTTTTTGAAAAAATAGACCTATTATATACATGGTTTACTACCCTCCTAATGGTTTACTCATCTTCCATATGGTTTAACTACCCTCCAAATGTTTGACTACCCTCCAGATGGTTTACCTACCCTCCAAATGTTTGACTACCCTCCAGATGGTATACTTACCCTCCACCTGGTTTACCCACACTCCACCTGGTTTATTTACCCTCCAGATGCAAGGCTCGAAAGTTGTGCACTTCTGAATTTTGTTATTTTGATCAAAAGCAAATGTGATTTCCATACTATGTGCTCAAAATTAAGTGTCCCAAAGTTCTTTCTCTTCCCAGTTCAATAATCAGCTGTTTACACGTTTTTTTCCTTTCCTTCTCTTACTCATGAACTCTGGTGCCTTATGATAGAAAAAAGAGTTGAGGGAAAGAAGATAGGGAGGGGAACTCATGCATACTCATTTAGAGCATAAATATGTGCATATTCTCTGATCATTTGTTTGTCTGTAAAATTATTTTTTTTTATTGTCGCAGCATCTGCTGCTGCAAATATGTGTGTTTGTTTATTTCAATGCCCTCATCGCCTTTGAACCAAAATAAAGTGCCTGTGAAAAAAATTTTTAGGCTCAATGCATCAGAAACCAGCTAGAAATAAGAGTGCATATTTCGTGATCAACAATAAACAAAAATATTTGGGTAGAAAAAAACAACACGGAGCGAGTAGTCTGGAAAAAGTAGGTCAAAAACGCAATGCCAAGAACAGCATTTTGAATTGGGGGGAACGGTAATTAAGGAATGAATTAGAGAAAATAGGGTATGTGCTTGCAATAATGAAAGTTGTGCATTTAAAAGTGCGTGACGTTTTCTTGGAACGACTGTATCTGTATTCTGGCATTACAAATTGCCTCACCCTTTTTGTATTCAAATAAGGATGAACATTAAAACAATGGTTTTTAAGTTTTGCATATTTTATTTCCTTGTTGTCTTATACGGACCAGTTTTTTATGTTAATCAGCCGTCGTGATACAACAATACTGTTCTGAAGAGATCACACCGAAAAGTTCTTAAAACAAGTTTTAAAGCAGTAACCCTATGCTGCACCTTAACCCTAAGTACCTTCTCCTCTAATTCTTTCTAACTACCTCCCAGTCTAAATGTGGTTTTGAAAATTTTTACTTCAAATCTATGTGAGAAGTCAAAAAGAACTTTCAAATAAAAAAAAAGCAGAACATCCCTTTGGCATCCTATCATTCAGCACAAATCAAAGAAACTGGTGGTCTAAAGTCCTGCAACGATGACATTTGAACGTAGTCAAAGTAGGAGCCAACCTTTTGGCCTTTTTGCTCCCAACAACTACTGTACAAACAAATGTACACACACACACACAGACACGCAAACCGGCAAATGAGTAATTTGTCATCTAAGAAAATGTGAATATTATCTAGATGCCTGTCCCACTGTGGAAAGCAGGCAGCAAATTACTGGATAAGTAGAGATGTACTAACACACCTACACGGCTTCAACAAGTCTAGTCACTGGCTTTATTCTCTAGTCAACTAAAAGACGTATGGGTTTCGTTGCATGTCTGCCCTTTCACCATTTGGTCGCTTTCCTCTCCCTTCTGTGAGCAATCAGACGCGTGCGTACACTTTAAGCGGACGCTCTTTGGGAAAAAGTAGGTGCCTGGCTGCGTCATCTGTTACTTTTCCACCACATTTCATCATCATAGCCTTCTTTGCTGCTCTCAGTCAAAGTACCACTCCTGCTATTCTCTGTGTGCATATGTGTAAACTCATCTTTTATTGCGCCCATCTATGCTTTGTTTGTGTGCGTGTGTGTGTGTGTGTTACTGGTGAAATTCAACTACTGTTTTTCCCATGTTTCAAGCTCTTTTGTTTTGCTGCTACTGCTGTTTTTTGTCCCCTATGTTTGTCTTTTTCAAACAGTTATTGATAATCAACGCATTTATTTTGCTTCTGCAATTTTATTTTGGAGAACGCTCTATCAATTTTTCTCGCATAGATGTGAAACCTGTTCTTTTTTAATCTCAGCGCATTGTTTCCTACATTTTATTCCCTCCTCTTTTTGATAATTTCACAGGATGTTTTTATGCACTTTTGGGCTCCTAGATGTTGTTGATTTAGCTTGTGTGATCTTGTAAAAACATATTGGGCGAGCTTACCTGTCTACCTCTAAGACAGACAGTTATTTGAGATTGTGTAGCTAGCTCAAGTAATCTCTCACTTGGTTGACTAACATCTCGCAGTTTTTGGACTCAATCACTTACGAACTCGTCAATTTGCAACACTTGCAGAATACCCGGTGTTTTTCCGATTAAGTATTCTTATAGAAGATATGGTCAATAAGTTTTATAAACTCGTAATTTTCATGGTAATTAAACCCATAAATTATTTTTGATACAAAGATGTTAAAAAAAAAGGATATAAGGTAACCTTTCGAGTTAGAAGGTTAGGACATGCTGCTTGGCCCTATCATTTAGTCGTATTGAAAAAGTATTGATTATTGGCGTGCTTTGGTTGTATGAACATGTGCTCTTTGGATTATTACCTCATGCACAACACCTGCCCTATTTTTCAGGGCTTCTTCCAGACCATATCTACTGCTATCTGGTTTTGCGGTCGCCTCTCGACTAGTCAACTAAAGCCAAATGGAGGGTCTGTTTGAGTACTAAAAAAGTGCTACAAACTCTTTTTTTTTGTTTATTCTGAGGATTCAGCAGAAGGAAAACCAAGTTGATTGCGCTTAAAACAGTAGGTTTTATTCAAGAATGTTTTCGTTCTTTTTATCAGCCTTTGTTTAGAGTTGTTTGAATCCGTCTTCTGGTGCATGGGTGATTATTGATTGGGCACGGAATGTCTTCTGAGCCGTGGGGAGTGTCGAGTGGCGCTGATTTGAACTATTTGCTAACTGCATCACATAAAAGGTTTTTTTTGTTGGGGCCAACCTTTTTTGGAAGCTGGAAGTCTTCTCTTGATGACTCAGTCTTTCTTTACAATAAAAAAATACTATCAGGTAGGATAAGAGAACTTTCAAATTCAAAAAAAGACTTGCCTTTTTTCGTCAAGTGAACATTAATAAAAGTTTCGTAAGTATTTTAGAGGAGGTTGTAACCCATCATTTTGTGTGCCTGAAGCAAAACGTCAACAACTTTCTTCTCTGTTT
This sequence comes from Subanguina moxae, assembly GCA_000981365.1. NCBI lineage: Eukaryota > Metazoa > Nematoda > Chromadorea > Rhabditida > Anguinidae > Subanguina > Subanguina moxae. The sequence goes on along the minus strand of BBSZ01006986.1, from coordinate 10,086 downwards.
GACGGTGATCTGCCGGCGCTTGAGGGGGACGAGAAGAAGGAACGCGGAGCGGACATGTTGAGCGCTACTAATTTGATGCCAAACTCTGTGGTGGGGCCATGTTTGTTAAATGAAGAGCAGGCCAACATTGCTAACTCCTCCAACTATATCGACAGCCTGCTCGACATAATCGGAGCCACTGATGATTACGATGGTAGGATTTTCGTAGGGATCAAGAGAGTGAGAATAAAAAGGAGTTAGGTAAAAAGAGCTAAAGCAAAAAGAGTAACAGGCGTCAAATTCAATTTTACAACGAAATTTGAGGCTGCAGGTCCTTCCACACATTGTACACAGGGTAGGCCCTCTTAGGCTGGACTTCAGCCTCATATTTAGCTGCAAATGCTTTCAAAACGTTAACTAATCCTGATACTCTTTTTGCGTTGCTTTTCTCACCCACCACCAAAAAAAGCCTGGCAATAGAGAAAGGAATGAGACGAAAGATAGGCCGACACCCTTGTCTCGTCGGATCCAAATTTGACACAAAAAGCCTCCGGCTTGTTCCAATGCATAAACCACCACAAAAGAGCACAACTTTTACCCTTCTGTTCAACAAAAAAAAAAACAAACAATAACATAACAATTTTATGTGTTTTCACTAGCCAAAGTTATTTACTAAACAGCCTAACACCGGAAGTGACAGTTCAAATCGCAGACACCATGCAATATATGACCCTGTAAAAAACTGCTTCAGTAGACCAGGGAACAGAAAACCTACCTTATTTCCGAGTAAACTTAGAAAGTATGCAAATGTCACCCAGCTTGTCGATGAACCCATTATTTGGATCCATGATTGCGCTCCACTCGACAAAAGAAGATCTGCCCCAAACTCTGAACTCTCTACTGAATTTATTGAAATGCTAAAGAGAATACTAAGCTCAGAGAACACAAGAATTAAAAGAACAGCTTACACGGCGTTCAATAAATTTTTCAGTACTCCACAACATCAAAGAGTATTCGACATCCATTGAACATCCGGCTTTCATATTACCACACTGGAGAAAGATTCCCACCTGCTCATCCACTCTTTGAACTCTTAAATTCCTAAGACAAGAGTAGAATGAAAAGATGCCAAACAAATTTCAACAAAGGTGTGACCATTTGCATTCGTAGAACGACACCTCTTCAGATTTTAATAAGGCTCTAGCTTTACTTAGCTGCCCGACATTGACCTTGAAGCTGACGAAACCACTTGCGGTATCTAAAAACCAAAACTTTTAAGGTGGAAAGCTGCACGAGAAAAGCTGACTAACCTTTGAGATTGTTGCCATCACTTGAAACTGACACTATGCTATAATTTTCACCTTTCCCCAAATTGAGCGACTTTTGTTTGGCTTGCTCATTGAAGCTCTGCAATAAGTGACGAATTTCTTTTACATCACTCAACGCATTTTCGGTCCGTTTGGCAGAAGCCTGGAAGTGCTGCATGAAAAGACGAATTTCTTTTAGCTCACTCAGCACATCCTCATTCTGCTTCTGGATTCTTCGCAAGGCGTCCTCTGTTGCAAGTGAATTTTTTTTGACCGCATCCACAATCATCCCTCTGACAACTACAAAACCCTGTCCTTGACGATCGGCTTCTTCACGACGTTGAACTTCTTTAGAGTGGTCAGCTTGTTCAGAACTTTCGGCACCACTGCTAGAACGAGGAGATTGACGTTCAAATCCCTGAGAAATCTCAGCTGCGACCAACGAATTGCAGGAGGCAAGTCCTTCACGACTGCTTTTTTGGATATTCTTGACGGCACCCTTCTTCTTTGAAAGACTTTTATGAAGACTTTTGTTAAGACTCTGTTTGCAAGGAGTTCTGTACAGTGAACTTCGAGTTTTCATTTTGACGCAAATTTCTCTAAACAAACATACGTTAAAAGCTTACAAGAAGGAAGTATTCAACGTTTTCAAGAAGGTGACATGGTGATAAAAAAATAGACAAGCCATTTCCACGATTCTTCGCCGCTTTTAGAATCAATTGTTATCGCACAACCTCTATTAATTCTCCACTCTCTCTCGTCACGAAGGTCGGTGGTCAACGAATTTTTACAGCTCAACCACCCGACAAATAGATACTGATACAATACTAAAAATCTAGCCCTGAATCTCAGCTACATTTTGAGTATGGTGTCAGTACCCAATTATCTAGTGGTTGAGTCGCAAAAAATCGTTGACTACCGACCTTTGTGACGAGAGAGGGAGGAGGATTAATAGAGGTCATACGGCATATCGAGGGCCTCGATTCGAGGCTCCAATGTATTTTGATCAGATCTTTCCAGCAGAAGGCTTCCATTTTTTCCAAAACAATTATCGTCTCAATAGTATTGAGTCAATACAACCAAGATTTTTGTCGTATCTTAGAGTAGAAGATGAATGCGCGCAATAAGTTCAGAAAACTTTATTTTATAAAAAAATACAGCAAGAGCAAGGATAACAATAAACAAACAAATAACGAATACTTAACGAACACCAAACGAATGCTGAATCACATCAAATAAGCTTGTGTATTGACATTCAACAGATTAACTCTTGCCAAGACAAACAGCATATCAAACAGAACATGATACTACAACAATTTTCTGATTTTCAACTTTGGATAAAAAATTCTCGTTCTCTTCTCTGTCTTTGCTGTCATCTTCTAACTCTGGCCTTTGGTTATTTTCTCTTTCGTTCTAATTGTTAGCTTTGGATCAAAAAATTTGAGTTAATTAAACCACCTGGCAGTTTTAAAAATGCACATCCCAATATTTTCTCTAAATAATTAGAAATTTGCCTCACAAAAGCTTCTACTGAAGATCATTTCCTAGATAACGTGCGCGACTTGCCAGATGTCAACCATGACCCCATCGAGAAGGATGACGACGATCTAGCTGACGAAATGCTCTCCAACCTTCCCACTTCTGTGGACGACTTCCAGAACAAGGAGTTCAATCTCAAACTGGAGAGAAACTACACTGGCTCACCACTAGTCAGTCGTCGACAGAGTCCAATTGGGATGCTTGATGTGAGCAATTCTTCTGCAGCTTCTGAGTGTGGCCTGTTGACAAGCCGTACACACTCAGTCTCTTCCAATCCCCAGGTTGTGGGGGACTTGGATGCTGATGATTTAGAGGTAAATTGAGCAAGCGAATTATTTATAATTTGGCGACTAAACATTTTGGTCCAGGTGGCAATGATCAATGAGTCCTTTGAGGAGCAGCAAAAACAGTCGAAAATCTATGGCGGAGTCAATTTAAAGTCATTGTTCTATGGAATGCCCCAGGAGTGTGATGACTCGCAATTGGACGAAATCATCTTCAATGCAAAGTAGGGCTTTTTAAAGTTTTTCCTGGGCGAGGTTTCTAGCATAGTAGTTGAAGCAACCTATCCATCCCATTTAATTTCATTTTTTTTAAATTTCCAGTGGACACAAGACTTCAAACACATCCAAGGTGGTTAATCTCTCTCACAGTAATTCCGAGGCAGAACAAGATGATGAAGAAGACTACGAAGAGGAAACCGACAACTCCACTCCTCCCCTCAATATCACTTCCAATGAGTTTATTCCTCGTAAGTTACCCATTTACACGAAAGCAGATTTTCTAAAATTTGTATTTCAATGTGGATTAAGGGATTATAGCTAATCTATTTTTTAATTTCAGTACTAACTCCCAAGTCTCGCGAGTTCATTCACCGAAGAAAGTCTTCTCCAAGACAGGCTCCAAGCAAAGTGATGGATGTTTTATCAGCCAGCAAGTGCTCTTCCACCAAAACCTCCTGTACTTCCATCTACCAAATGGAAGATGATGAGGAAAAGAGTCGTCGATTGGACATGGAGTTGGAGAAAATGATGCTGGAAGGTGAAGAAGACCTCTTTCCACCCAGTTTTGAACAAGAAAAGCAATTATTCGGCACCACTCCCATATCCAGTCTTCGACCGACTATACAATCGGAAAATTCAGTCACTGCAACCAGAGAAGTGGTATATGGAGCGGCTACCTCCCTCTTCTCTCATCCAATGGTGGAAGAAGAGATTCCAGCATGGACTGCCCAACTAAAAGTGTCTGAAGAAGAGAAAATATTGTTGTCTGAGAGCTTGCTAAAAGACATGGACGCGGACGACTCATTTTTGGATGATGAGCACAGCTTTGTCCCTATGAGTGAGAAGGGCAATGACACTCTGGACACTTCCGGCCATTTCTCGGCCGATGGAAGTGATATGCTAAAGGTACCACAGAAAAAAGGTTCCAATTGCTCATCCCTCTATGCGGATGATTCATCCGGACATTCCTCCTCAGCCACTATTTCTTCTTCTGGTGGTTCTTGTTCCAATGATGAACAGAAGGTGCCTGTGGTAGACTCCTGGGAGGAGCTGGAAGACTCAGCTGTGGCTCTTAATATGTTAAATGAGGTGAACTTCTCATTTTTGCATTAACTCTAGTTCTTCGTCATCCCATTTCATCTTCAGACTTGAGTAGACGGCCAGTTTGAGATGGTTTTTGAAGAGTTTGAAAAATATGTTTAAAAACCATCTCAAACTGGCCACTCTCCCTTAGTTTGCCTAAGTCGCCCAATTCAATTTCTTTCAAATTCTCCACTTTTTTAATGAATTTGCAAAACAAATCTTTTTGTAACAACAGACTATTGTGATTATAGGTTAAAAATGCCTTCGAAACGACTAGAATGGGCGAGCAGGTCCATCTCCTGAGTTCAGTCAATGGCTTGACTGAGCAACAGCATGAGTTCAGCTGTAAGTTGGAAAACCGAAAGACAGGACTCTTATGATGCTCAATAACTTTTAGCTCTTACTCATGTCCTCGAAGCTACCACCAATTCTGCTAAAACAGAAGCAGAAATGAGTGAACTTATTCAGATTCTCGGTTGCGCACAACATACTTGGTCTAAAAAGGTGGACGATCGTCACTACCTGCTTGTTTTTCCCACTTCAGTTAAAGGTGGGTCAATCTCTTAGGTTGTTCACAAGGTTTTTTCCTTTTTGAAAGGTTCACAAATCAGCTCGGACCCCTCTATGGTTAAAAAAAATTTCAGATTTTTTTTTGAGATTTTCTGCCAAAATGAAGAAACTCAACAAATTTGTTGATATTTCTGACCCCTCATTTTGCTTGAACATTTTTGTATGAATAGAAAAGAAAAAAATGTGGATTGGACACCCCAAGGTTGGTCACAAGAAGCGGTTTTTATGAAGAGAATTATGAGGGGAAAACATAATTTGACGAGCGATTTAATACAAGCTATTGTTGCTTTCAAATCACCAACTTGCAGCCTCGGAAACCTTATTTCACAACTCTAAACGAAGCAATGGAGTGGAACTGCGACTGCTGCTGGATGCTTGCGAGCAAAGTCGCTGCAAAGCCAGCAAGTGGAAGAGCACTTTGAAGGCAAAACCTACAGGTCCTCGTCCCCAAACCACTGCTTCAGTGGCAAGACGAATGATTGCCAATTCACTCAACATGCGAATTGATGTGTCGGCCGAACAACGCACAAAAGAGGCCAAGCAACTGGCTGTGGCTAAAGGTTTGTGATTATCTGCAAATGAGTAAAAAATGTACAAAGGGGAACAAAAACCCGACCGCCGAACAAAAACCCGACCTCTAATAAGCGGAATATAGGACATTCGGCAATGGTTTTTGCCAAAACTTGATATTTTTGAATAAAAGTACCCATTTTTGGAGAGGATTTTTATTCTAAGACCCACCGGTAGGTAAAATTTCCTCAAGAATCCGAATCTGAAAACATAATTTAGAAAAGTGGCTTGCTTGCCGAGATATGGCTGCAAGTAAGGTGGTCGATGTTATAAAATGTCGAGTCCAAGTTTTAGTCAGCCAGTTTTCTAAATTGTGCTTTCAGATTCGGATTCCTGAGGACATTTTGATTACCTGTAGGTTTCAGAATAAAGATTTTGTTTCAAAAGGGCACTTTTATTCAAAAATATCGGAAAAAACCATGACCAACTGTCGTTTTACTTAATAAGCGTTCTCCTGCTAATTAAAAATCATGTTCTTGACATGTGTTTTTGACCTACTGTTTCAAGACAACTCTAAGGCAAGTTACCACTTAAATTTTAGGTTATTATTGTCCTAGCTTCAAATTGAGTGGCAATTTGCCTGAAAGTCGTCGGTAAAAACTACGTCAAAAACACAATGTTAAGAAAATTATTATGAAATATGAAAGGGGCACTTATTAGAGGAAATACGGTACACAGCAAATGTGGGTGCACAATTTTCACTTCAAATATGCTCTATACATGGTTGACACAAAACTCGTAATTTTAGAACAAAAGCTTCGAAAGAATGCTATTTGGGGAGAGAACGATTGAAACTAGCAGGAGGTTGAATGCAGAAAACCTTGTAATTGCTTCATGGACGTCCCAAGTTAACCAATCTGTTCCATTCCTTGGGTCCGTCTAATCTTCGTTCATGTTCCTTGTGCAAAGCGGCACTTACGCTCTCTGATGATCTGCATTTATTTGATACACACCCATATACTCCAATATGCAGCTGTGAAATGACGAAAAAAATCATGAACAAAAAAGCAAAAAAAATCTTGGTTTCATCGCAATTGTTATTTTTTCACTTCTTTTCTTTCTTTTTTGGGGTGCTTAGCGCTGTATAAGTTTTCCGAAAAGCTGATTAGTTGTGGTTAGCAAACTTTCTAATTCGTGGTCTGAATTATTCACACTACCTAGCCACTGCAAAGGTCTTTTATATGGGTCAGATTGGACGGTGAAAAAAATTCTCGTGGCGGTATTTCTCGCAGTTTCTTAATTTTATTTATTTATTGCAAAAGAAGTGCCTATTTTCCAAGGATTTTCTTATTCTGAGGCACCCAAATAAGTGAAAGACCTATTTGAATCCGAAACTGAAAACAGAATTACAAAAAATGACTTGAATGCTGAGACATGATCAAAACAAGGAGGAACGAGGCCAGAAACTGAATTCACTGCTGGCTTTGGTCATTTTTCAGCAACCAAGCCACCTTTTTAAATTCTGTTTTCAGGTTCGGATTCCTAAGTTCTATTGCCTACTGAGAAATTCCATAACAAAAAAAAAATCCTTAAAATATAGTATTTTTATAAAAATAAAATATTGAAAAAGTGCGGCCAACTGACCACTCCTCCTTCAATGCAACTATATTTTAATTAGACAATAGCCACCATCTTTTGATCAGCTTTCAGCATTCTTGTACAGCCTTGCATGCGGTTGCTTTCCTATTTGAAATTTTTATTATTAATTATTGTCAATTTACTGGCAAAACTTAGGCCGGCCTCTACAAAGCCGAGGACAATCACTAATATGATCTGTTTATTGTGTCCTAGCTACTACAATGTTTACGGCGTAACTCTGCGCAAGAGTTGGCAAATCCTCTATTCTCATAAATTTTCCTATCTTTCTATTTGTCCATCCAGCCAATGATGTATTTTGGCGAAAAAGTAGAGTGGGAAATGCGCAAAATAGGCGGATTTGACCGTAATAAAGAAGCCGGCAAATGTTTGTTTTTGTTCTATTTCTTGATTGTCTACCAAATCCCGTCTTTGTTTGGATTTGTGGTAAGATGTTTTCCCATTTCGGATGGTTTATTGTGGCAGAAGTCCACGGCAGTGTTCAGAATTTGAGATGCCTGCCGAAGAGAAGGCAGGAGAAAGCCTGAAACTACGGCTATTGTTTTCTGATTAGGCTATTTGTAATTGCTTGTCCAATACAAAGAATTCTCTAATCAAGTTGAGTGAAAAGTGGCTGTGAAGCAAGTTTCATTTTATTCACAAAATTGTGTCATTTTTCTATCCATTTATCCTTATTAATCATGTTATAATTTAATTTGTGAAGAATATTGGTCAGCACATTTATTTTTTTCATTTTATTAAATCAGTTTACTCAACCAATAAACAATACAAACTTACCAGAAGAGATCAAAAAACGCTGTGGGTGAAGCCTTCTTTTTTTTAGCACCTTACCATACAAAAAACAGTAACGAGAAAGCAACCTAAGGTAAGAAATTAAATATTCCATCACATTCAAGTCAGGGGAGTTGGGTGCCCAGTCTTCAATTGGGTTGCCCCACTGGAGGGTTAACTTTGATAAAGTCCGAGAAGCTTTCGGCAATCCGATTCTGTGTTTCATAGGCTCTGTGGCTTGCTGCCTCATCTTATCGGAAACACCAACCATCCCTCAAATTGGTCTCAGCCCATGGCCGCACTTCTTTCTCCAACAATTGTCGATATTCCGGCCCATTGAGTTTTGTCATAGAAAACAACACAAAAAACTGTTTTTTTTTTGCTGTATGACACATTTTTCTGCCTTCATTCCTTTTATGACTTTACCAATGAAATTTCATTATAAATAAAAAGTGAATATATGGTTTTGTAGAGGAAACTCAGGGCAACAAAACCTATTATTTGGAATTTTTTAAAGCAAAAATATCTTTCCAAAAGTCAGTTTAAAAGTCCATGCAAGATTTTTTTACCTACCTTATTTATAGTATAAATAATTATTGGGTTAAGCAATAATTTTTTGCGTTCTTTTTCTTTATCGAATATTTAGCAATTTTTCATGAAAAACCTCTTCTGCCGGCTCTTTTCTGCTGAAGTCTTTTCTGCCACTCAAGCTCCCAATTTTTGAGTGAATTCCATGGACTTGAGGTGGTTGCAGATAGTTGGCTGAGTAGAGCCCATTTTCTCGGCCGATTCCCTTTGGGTTTGACGCCTATCTTCCTCCAACAAGGCCAGAAGTTGGTCCTCTTCAAAGTTGGATGGCCTACCGGTGTGGGGGTGTCTTGAAGGTCAAATTTGCCATTTTTGAATTTACCATACCAGTACTGAGCTGTCCTTTCTGGCATATATTTCTCTCCATACATTTCGCAAATATCCCAAATCGCTGAGTATTTTGACGGGATGAATAATTCAATTTGAGGCAGTTTAAACATTACCAATACAGCATTAACATCTTAAAAATTTATATCTGTCTCTTAATGCCCGACCATTAACTCTGACAAGTTGAAAAATAAGGGCCCCACTCTCTTATAAGGCTAAAATACAGTGATATAAAGTGCACTCTCTTTTTGTTTGTAAAAGATAGAAAGAATCTTTTTTCCAACTTTTTCTTTATTACAAATTATCAAATATCTTCATTGTGTTTGTGGCTGCCACAGTTCTATTTTTGATGTGCAGTAGGTAAGTGGAGATAGGAATCTTTCCTGCTCCTACTAATCAATTGTACACAATAAGGTGTCTTTGTAAACTTTGGTTTGAAAACTTAATCTTGTCAAAAATACTTTTTCGCACTCTTATTTAAATGTTTAGTTTGTTTTAATTCAATTCAAATAAGTTCTTACTAGCTTAACTGGCGCCGTATGGCACCTTAATTGATAGTAAAGTGAGATTTAGAAAGCAGAATGGAGGAAAGTAAAGGACGCCTGCGGCGCCAAGGTTTTTATTTTTTATGATTTTATGATGATAATGGAATGGGGCCCTGTGACGTGTTGGAAAAAGTGAAAGTGAAAAGAAAAGTGAGATTTTTATGGGTTTTTACTTTCCTCCATTCTTCTTTCTAAATCTCACTTTTACTTTAGCTGGGGATAGTTATACATAGAGATAGATGCGGATAGTTATACATAGAGATAGATGGGGATAGTTATGCATAGAGATAGATGGGGATAGTTATACATAGAGATAGATGGGGATGGTTATACATAGAGATAGATGGGGATAGTTATACATAGAGATAGATGGGGATGGTTATACATAGAGATAGATGGGGATAGTTATGCATAGAGATAGATGGGGATAGTTATACATAGAGATAGATGGGGATAGTTATACATAGAGATAGATGGGGATGGTTATACATAGAGATAGATGGGGATAGTTATACATAGAGATAGATGGGGATGGTTATACATAGAGATAGATGGGGATAGTTATGCATAGAGATAGATGGGGATAGTTATACATAGAGATAGATGGGGATAGTTATGCATAGAGATAGATGGGGATAGTTATACATAGAGATAGATGGGGATAGTTATACATAGAGATAGATGGGGATAGTTATGCATAGTGATAGA
>BBSZ01006982.1:0-11823 GCA_000981365.1 Subanguina moxae | reverse complement strand
CTACCCAAAAAAAAAAAAACCCAGCTCTACAAAAAAAAAGACCCAGCCCAACCCAAAACCCCAGTCCCCACCTCTGGTGCCGGCACCAGAGGCTCGGCCCTGATGCCGGCATCAGGGTGAAACAAAAATACGAAACATGACAGCGAAGTACTATGGAATGCGAAGTATATATACAAATCGAACAAGCTCAAAGTGCTGGGTTTGAGAAGATACAGTAATGGCTAGAGAAGGCTTTTCTCTTTTGGAAATATTTTGTTGATATTATTATTATTATTGCTATATTATTCATGTTATTTTTACTGTACGGTAACCTCTATTAATCCTGGTCAATCATTTTTTACGGCTCAACCACGTGAGGGGTTGTGAGAATTTCAAGCTCGTTTCTCGAGTCTATGATGGCATGGTGTGGTGGAATAGAAATCAAACTTACTGGAAATTAAACTAGGCAATTGCATGTTGTGAAGGTTAGCTCCAGCCGTCAAGCCCAGTCCCAAGCCGACGTATTGATTGATTGGGTTGGAAGACATTGTGGAACTGGGCGTTATTGCTGCCGGATTGCCGGAGAAGGCCGACCTCTCATGCAGCTGTGGGTATTGTGAGTGTAGCATCGGAGCGGATGAGGTAATGGTGCGTGCTTGAGTTGTGGCTGCTATTTGAGACAAGTTCAGCAGCAGATCACGCTGTTGTTGTTGTTGCAATGGATATGATGTGCTAGCAGCTGTGGTGGATGTAGAACTGGAAGAGGGTGCGGAAAATGAACTAGTGGTCAATTGTGGAAAAGGAAAACTACTCAGGGATTGGCTGCCAAGGAAACAATACTCTTGGCTAATAGTTCTGTCTGGTGTCGGAGTTGCTTCAGAAGAGGCTTCCTGGATTAAATAACCGCTCACTACTTCTGCACTGGAAGTTGGCTCACTATTACTCATCGACTTGGGCTCTATGAGCTCATCTCTGAAAATTATCATTTTTTTCAACTTATGCAGTCAAACTTTTAAAGGTGATGGACTAACAGACTAACACGCTGTTACAAAAACATAAAAGAACGCGATTTCACAGTAATTTTTTGTAACAAAATAAAAAAAATGGTCATAGCACCGGGTGGTTTCGATCCACCGACCTCTGGGTTATGGGCCCAGCACGCTCCCACTGCGCCACGGTGCTGACATGTGGTCTCTTGGAATTCTTTCTTAAAACTTTTAATAAAAATCTTATGTTAGGACTTTTTGTTTGAAGTCTCTTCGTTAGACGAAAAACTAAAAATCTAAATCTGAAAAGAGAATTTCAAAAAATGGCTAGAAAAAGGGCTATTGAATAGCACCAAAAACTTTGTGGGAAAGAGTACATTTCACCATTAAAAATAAGGTTTGAATTTCCGTTCTACAAATCTAACCATAAATTATAATTGGTAGCCGCAAAAGAAGCGCACTAAATGTACCGTAAAACCTTTGAAATTTAGAAAGAAATTTGGGAGAAGTGTGACAGCAAAAAAGAAGGAGTATTTTTTGAGAAGAAAATGAGACAAGAGCATTTTTCTCCGATTGATAAAGACACACGGTGCAAAAAAGTAATCTGATTTAGACAATAACAAGACCAGACAATCGCAGTAGGGGAAACCGAGAAGAAGAAAAGTTAGGTCAGAGATAATGCAAGTGTTGCCTAATCAGTGCCCTGTTGTTTTTTTTTCTTTTTCGATGGGTTTGCCAAGTTGACTGTCATATCAGGAGGAAGATGGAATTTTGAGGAGATTAAATGTGTGCTGGATACTAACAAAGTGGGGTAATTCAACACATCAAACATAGGCAGCCTTTGGAGACTAATTTCTGCATCCAAATACATCCAAAAAGTGGCATGGTTGGTGAGATGTGATCAAAGTCAAGCGTGAACTAGACGCTACTAGGATATAACCCCGGGGTTTACAGGGGCGTGGACTTGAGATGCTCACACAAACATGCCTGAGAAATAAATCACTCGAGAAAAAGCTCTAGATGCATGAAAATAGCATGCATACCAGAGCTTCTTTATGCGATAGGTAAGGTACTTATAAGGCGAACTATGTTCAAGATCTTCTCTTTCCCTACTGAGTGGCCCCTTACTTGTCCCTTTCCCTCCCTTATACAGCCCTTCTTCCCAACGAAATATGGTTGAGTAGCCGTTTTACAAAGTGGCCCTATTCTTTGCTCTTCTCCTCCCAATACAGCCGTGAAACCCTTTGTAGTAGTCTTTTGTTTGTTTTTTTCGGCATAAAATGTACTCAAAAATGGTTATTAGACACTTTTGGGATAAGCGAAGGGGCAGACAATTTTCTTGTCACAGCACTTTCGAAATTTAAATTCCTGCGGGATCACTAGAGGCTTAGGGTGGGTTTTCTCTTAGGCTTAGGCCTAAGCTCATAACCGACTAGGTGTGAGAATCGCAAAAGGTATATATGCTCGTAGGGCCGTGAACTCAGTTTCTGTCTCCTTCTTGTTCTTAACATATCTTATCAAAATTTTAAGGAATTAGGTGTAAAAAGAAAATAATGAGATGTTGTTTGCCTAAATAACATATAGTGTTGGAAAGTTGCCAAACAGCTGACCAAAAATTTAGGAAGCAGTTGAGAAGAGCATTTAACGCAATCAGCTCAACAACCAACACCAAAATAGCCATTTCAAAAGAATCTTTAAAAAAAAAGATCCGATTAACAATAACTCAAGCCACCAATGATTATGATAAAAAAAAAAAAAGCAAAGTGCCATTATGGCACTGCCATATATCCTATAAAAAGGTCTTACTATTCAAGCCAATCACACAATCTTACCAAAAAGAGATTAGGAAGAGAAAGAGAGGGGGGGGGGGGAATTAAATAATAAAAAATGCAAGAGACACACAATTGTGGCTGTCACTGGAGAGGGAGGGGGAGGAGTGAACGCTGGTTAGACACAGGTCTACAGACACTCCACCACTTTGACGTCAACAAGGGAGAAGGGCAGACATAGAGAGGAAGGTGCAGCCGCTGCCACAGACAGACCAAAACACACTTGAGGCGCATGACTTGCACTTGCTCCCGGGTTTGCTGCTAGACAACACTGGATGAGGCAAACAAATCCTCGGAAGGGGAGGGAGAAGGGGGTAAAAATCGCTTTTTTGTCGTAAACAACATTGAAAAGTGGAAGGAGAAAAGGTCTCTCAGAAAAGTGTGAACTGGGAAATCAGTGTTGAGTAGAGATTGGAACCAGCTCTCACACTCCGTCATCTCAAAAATGTTGTTGCGAGATGTCGACGGGTCACAGCCAACCCAAAAAGTGGCTGGACGGCTGAAATATGACTCGGGATCTTGCCCAAAACACAGGGTGGCGCAAATATTTTTGAAATGGATGTAGCTTTTTTATTTGCCAACATTTTGGCCACGTCTCTTCTTAAACGAATAGAGGAGCATGGGAGCTTTTGTCTGCTATTAAACTTGTGATGTTGTTTTCTCTAGTTTTAGAGCGATAGGGTCTTCAGCATTTTAGAGAAAGCCTTCTGTGTGGTAGTGGGTGAGGCAAAAGGTTGTACGAAACTTTAAATGATGAAATGTACTCTTTCCCACCAAGTGTTTGGTACCATTTTAAAGAGCAGACAAAAAGCTTTTAAACGGTGTATACTTTAGTTCAACAAATGATCAAAATGGCCACCTTCGACCGCACTACTCGGCACTGGATTCAACAGAACTTTGCGGACTCGATCAGTGTCGACATTGGACTCGGGACGATGGAGAGTGGCCACCGAATTTCGCTGAAGGAAACCTGATGAACTTTGGCCGGAACTGGAGAAGAGAGCGTGCTCAGAGCCTCACCCAACCATCGCTGATCTCAAAGAGTGGCTGCAACGAGAATGGAGACGTCTTCCACTGGATATGATAAAGAAAGCAGTTGATAATTTTCCGAAACGTCTCCGTTGTTGTATTGCGGACGAAGGTGGCCATTTTGATCATTTGTTGGACTAAAGTTGTACACCGTTTAAACTTTGATTTAATCTGCTCTGATACAACACTGGTCATGGACTAAAAGATTGTATAAACTTGTGGTTCAAAACACAAAGTTTCAAACTACTATATTGAAAAAAGGATGGTAAATTAACATAATAATGACAACTAATTGAAGCCTCTCTCTCTAATACAGCCCCCGCTGAGAGGAGGCTTGAAAACTACTGGTGACTCTCTAGAGCCAGTTCTTGCAAACCCCTTCTTTCAATCTCATATGACCAAAAAGAACCTGAAGTAGATGAAGCCCCCCTCCTCTTAAAAGTAAAATTTGCAAATTCTATGACAATTGGATGATGTATGGAAAGAAATAATTAACAGCTGGTGGCAACCCTCGAGCTTTTTCAATACATGTTTACTTAAGCTGGTTCGTAAAAGCGTGGGATGGTTTGTGGAACGAAGCTTCTCAAATTGCTTTAAAATCTCCGGCATGACTACTGCATCGAATGGGAGCAAGGACTAGAAAATCTAGTGTTTCAAAAAGTAAATGTCAAACAAGTGTAAGAGTACCCTTTTTTGGAGCAACTCAGCAACAGGAAGGCCAGTCAACTCTAGAACAGAACCTCAGTTGTGTCTTCACATTCGGATTCCTGAGCTCTTTTTGCCTATTAAAAAAAAGCCATCCCAGTCGACTCTAAAACAAAGTGGGCTGCCTGTTCTATACTTTAGCCGAACTTTTTTATTCTCAGGCCTCCTACAGTCGAACCTCGTTAAACTGGCACCCCTAATTCAAAAAAATGTGTTTGTGGCATTGTGTTTTTGACCTATGTTTTGCTGGTGTCTTCTGGGCATGTTATATACCAAAATTTAGCTTAGATTCTAGGCTACGTTTTGGTACATAACATGCCCAGAAGACACCAGCAAAACATAGGTCAAAAACACAATGCCACAAACACATTTTTTTGAATTAAGGGTGCCAGTCTAACGAGGTTCGACTGTAGTAGGCAAAATCTGCAAAAGTTGAGTCAAAAACAGAATGCCAAAAACACGATTTTAAATCGAAGGGTGGGGCCTTATTAGCGAAAATAGGGTAAAGCAGGTTATAGGGCACCTAAAGTCAATCTTTTTTATAGCCAACTATTGCTACCATTGACTAAAAAATAAGCTGTACACACCACTCTATTCGGGTGGTAAATTAAAATGTCTAAACACAAAAACTAAAACTATTTTAGTCACCTAGCAATAGTTAAAAAACAAGTAAATAAGAGATGGCTAAAAGTGCAATCTTCTCAGAAGAATTTTTGTCGACAGGTTGTTTTTGCCTTTTTGCTGTGGCTGTCATTTTTTTGCTCTCAGTCGCCAAAACACAACCATTTCCTTTCTTCTATACACTTTTTATCTACCTATCTGTCCAGCCAGCCAGTTAACACAGCACCAGAAGGGAATGGTTGCGTCATGCTGGCTGTCTTTGCCTGCCATGGGGGGAGGGCTAGTCAATAGAGAAAAAAGCAGTGCTACCAATAGCTACGGCATTCATAGAAGAACAAGAAGAAGTGATGTAAGAAGAGGAGAAAGAACATAAAAAGGCAGAAGGATTTTTATAACTTTAAATAAGGCGATTCCTACCTAAATGTCAGAAGATACCGTCTTTCCTGTAATAAACCCCCCGGTGTACTGCCAATTCGCCACACTTTTTAATTTTTTATAAAACTGTTAATAAAAATCTTCCATTTTTTATAGAAATTGTTTTATTTTGAGGCACTCATAGGCAAAAAGGCCTGTAGAATCCGAATCTGAAAGCAAAATTTCAAAAAGTGGCTTGTTTGCTGAGATATGACCAAATCTAGTCGTGAACTTAGTTTTGATCCTCCGCCCTCCTAGTCTTGACCATATCTCAGCAAGCAAGCCATTTTTTCAAATTCTGCTTTCGGATTCGGATTCCAGAGGTCTTTTTGCCTACTGGGAGTCCTCGGAATAAAATTAAACAGTGTGGCGAACTGGCCGTACACCGGGTGCGGGATTTATTAGGGGAAATACGGTAATTTTACTACTTTAAAGAATTCAAACAGTCCCTTCTTCTTTATGGTTGTTTAGAAAAATGTGGGAAAGCGTTTTACACAAATGTCTGCCTTTAAATGGCACCTTTTTGGGAAGGTTGAAACAAATTAATTACAAATTGGAATATAAAAAATGCTTGCTATATATGGCAATTTTGAGGGAGCAAAAAAGACTAAAAGTGAAAAAGGATGCATAAAAACTAGAGTCGGAAGCCAAATTTTTGACGTCACCATTCAAAATTGTCAGCATAGGCTTTTTCCTAGGAAAAGAGGAAACTAAATTTATTGAAACTTTACTTACAAAACGCTTTTCAAGACAACACATTAAAGTGTACCAATACTGGATTGGTCGGCCGCGAAGTGATCGAGGCGAAAATATTTGACCGCATGGGGCGGAGAGAGGGGAGAAAAAAAAATCCGCAACACAACTGGTAGCGGCCAGTGTTTTCGAAAAATACACCTACATCTACAGTTAAATCTACACCTAAACCTACAGTTAAACCTACAGTTAAACTTAAACCTACACCTACAGTTAAACCTACAGTTAAACTTAAACCTACACCTACAGTCAAACCTACACCTATAGTCAAACCTACACCTACAGTTAAACTTAACTGTAGGTGTAGGTTTAACTAGGTAGGTTTAACTGTAGGTGTAGGTTTAACTAGGTAGGTTTAACTGTAGGTGTAGGTTTAACTAGGTAGGTTTAACTGTAGGTGTAGGTTTAACTAGGTAGGTTTAACTGTAGGTGTAGGTTTAACTAGGTAGGTTTAACTGTAGGTGTAGGTTTAACTAGGTAGGTTTAACTGTAGGTGTAGGTTTAACTAGGTAGGTTTAACTGTAGGTGTAGGTTTAACTAGTTAGGTTTAACTGTAGGTGTAGGTTTAAGTAGGTAGGTTTAACTGTATACCTACAGTGTATTTAACTTTTCTTTTCTACTCCAAACTTTCGGGACACACGGTATAAATAGATCTAGAGGCTTGGCTAACTTAAAAGGGAACTATGGCATCAAATAAGTTAATAGAATTCTTAGTAGTCTCTAAAGCACAGCTAATGGCAGCGGCTGCAGCTACCAGCCATTTGGCCGCACAACCCACACCCAACAGGGCCTCAGCGCTCATGTGAACAAGGCCAGATTTGGTCTAATAATCGGTTGTTGGAATGGTGGCAGAGAAATAGACATACTATCTTGGGAAACCTAAGCTCAACTTCTAATTATAAAGGCGGCAGTTGTGGGGTGGTGTTCAGGCAACATACAATCTTTAAGCTTTCAACCCTAAAAGTGGCTTTTGCAAGCTACTTCTTCTACAACCAGTGTTGGCAATTTGAATCCAGGATTCACTAAAAATACGGATTTTTGAAATAGGAGCGGATTCAAATTTATTGGATTCAAATTTATTGGAGGAAATTTTAAAAAGATTTGAATCCGTCGAAAAATATTTTTCCGTATTTGGATTCAAACAAATTGTAAAAAAAAGATAAATTTAATTTGAATCCGGATTCAAATTAACTGAAACTTTTTTGTAGACTACAACACTTTGAAAAGAAGCGCCAATTTTGGTTTATAAGAAACAAACACCACTCCTTTCTCCTTCTTTGTTCCCACGAAACTACTTGGGGTGGGGTCTCTATCGGAATTTGAATCCCACTATTTGTCTGATTTAACAGCCAATTTTATTCTACCCTTTTATACAAATAGTAAATAAACAAAAAAAAATCGGCGCTACTAGGACACCCCCCATCCAAATCCATTTTCCCAAAAGTGTCTAACAACCATTTTTAAGTATAATTAATGTCAAAAAAGAAATAAAAAGATTTTTAAAGGGGTTGAGGGCTGTATTGGAAGGGGAAGGGAAAATAACAGGGCCACAAAAGGGCTACTCTACCGTATTTTATTGGGAAGAAGGGCTATATAGGGAGGGGAAGAGACAATTTTGTGGGAAAAGAGAAGGATCTTGAACATAGTTTCCCTTGAAGGGACGTACCGCATAAAGAAGCTCTGGCATGCATGCCTCCGAGCCCCGATCGCCCTCGTAAGGGAGCTTTGGAGTAAGAGATGCGCGCACAGAATTACCTGTGAGATGAATCCAAGCAATGCTCTTGATCAGAGAATGCATCTAGAGGCACTTTTTGCCCTGGTCCTCCTGTAAGGGAGACGGGTAAAGGACCTTTTAAGTTAGTGGCCTCCTATTACTCCCTTCCCCTCCCAATACAGCCCTTATTACCCACTAAGCTACTATTTTGGGCTCTTTATACCGAAATTGTTACTCAAAAATGGTTCTTAAGCACTTTTGGCGGGGGGGGGGGCAATATATATCCTAATAACTCCGATTTTTGGGGCGAGTATTTCCTACTAGGTTTTTTTTGTTGGGAAAGGGGTGGGTATTTCGTAGTAGCGTCAAAAAGTCTTTGTAAAAGCAAAATATAGAGTCAAGCTATCTATCTAAATAGTGAGTTAATTGATGCACAGGCTCAACATCTCCCACGTTTTGTTGATTTATTAGGCTGTCCCAAAACTCTTGTCGTTCAAAAACCAACTTTGTCCCGCTGTTGTTTTAGCAAATTGCTAAAGCAGCTTGGTTAGCCATAGAAACCAAAAATTCTATTTTTTTTTTAACTTTTTCGATGGAGTTGAGATGCGTACACAGACGCAAAATCTGTGAGATTTCAAGTCAAAAAAAAAAAACTGATACTATTTTGAATTTAGGGGGTGGTTTATTAAAGGAAAACCGAATTGCCTCTAATAAACGCCCCCCCCCCCTAAGTCAAAATCGTGTTTTTGACCTACTTTTTCCGGACGACTCTTAGGCAAGTCACCACGCAAATTGTAACTGAAACAATAAGCTACAATTTAAGTGATAACTTGCCTAATACTTGTCTAAAAAATGTTGGTCAAAAACACAATGCCAAAAACACGATTTTGAATTAGGGGGATGTTTATTAGAAAAAATACAGTAGTTTCTATGAAAACAAATGAGGACTTTTTTTACCATGACTAATTAATTGAGAGGGGCAAAGCTAGAGCGAAAAATGGGGGAAGTTTAAGAGTTATTGATCTTTTCCATCAAATATTTCGAGATTTTTGTGTGTCCACCCAAACACACCTTTTCAGCTCGGCCTACTTTAATCCTCATAAAGTAATTAACAAGGGATTTGGATGTAAAAAAACAAACAAACTAAGCCACACAAAATATCGAAAAGTTTAGGGACCATTGTAACTAGGTAAATGGCGAAAATAAAAAGTAAAAACAAGCTTCCTCATCTACACACCCATGCAAATGTAAAGTGAAAAGGCCTAGAAATGATTTTAGCTAGCTTCTAAAATCCAAGACAGCAACAACAATTTTTGCTATTTTTGTCAGAAATCGATAAGACACGATTCACTTGTTTGCATGAAAATTTTCATCTGACTGTCTAAAATTTCTCTTTCTTCATACTGACAAGTGGGGCTGTTGTGGGTGTGTGTGGATGGCTCACATTTTTGCCGAGATGCATAGACACATGGGCATGCCTAAATAAGGCTTCACAGATCACACAGCCTACGTGTCCTATATGCGAGCATATTGGGAAGAGGAGGAGGAGGAGGAGGCGAAGGAGACTTGGTCCACATGACTTGGCTAACTGAAATTACGTGTTGCACATAAAGAATAGACAAACCTTGTCTAATTAATTATTTATTTGTTACTGGAGCCCTACTATTAGCCACTCCACTAGATTATACCGTTTTGAGTATGGTGTTAGTAGCCCATTGTTGGGTGGTTGAGCCGTAAAAAATGGTTGACCATCGATCATGGTGACGAAGGGGGATGCCCGCTTATTAGAGTAAATACGGTACCAGAGCTTTTTTATGCGGTAGGTCGCTGTAAGGGACACTATGTTCAAGATCTTCTCTTTTTTCCTACAAAGTGGCCCCTTAATTACTACCCCTTCCCCTCCCTATACAGCTCTTTTCCCCCATAAAATTGAGTAGCCCTCCTTAATCCCTTTAGAAATGGTCAATGTACCTAGAAAAGCCAAGTAGTTTTTGGAGGGTTGGGTTTCTTGGGTATCTTATTGGGGGGAGGTGGTTACAGTAGAGTAGTATCAAAAGATATTTGAAAGCAGTGGTTCCAGGGTGTAGCCAAGTCGATTCGAAACTCCATTGAAGTGAGTCCCTTCACCTACACCACTGCTGGCTCATATTCTTTCTGGAGTATATTCTTTTGACGATGATCTGCCAGCTGCATGACAACCTGGCTCAGGTGGGATGGATTTATAATTCAGTAGAGTCATAAAAATTATAATAAAACCGTGTTTCAACTCTTCAAGGGGTGGGCTGTCCGCTAGATAAGCACCCGGTCTCATCTCGTTTTTTTTTGGATTAGTTAGAAGTTTGATTTTAAATCTGCCAAACACTAATTTTGAAACGGGTAGCGCCGACAAATATAGTTTTGTTGTTGATGAAATTTGTTATTCCATACAACTTAAAAACAAAGACAAAGGGAGTAGAAAAAATGTCATGCAAATAGTATATCCATTTCAGTGGCACGCGACACCAGCTTATATATATATATATATATATTCCCAATGGCATATAGAAAGTCTTGTGACACCAATTTACGAGAAAATGAAACAAAAAAAGGAACATGAAATTGTATTTTGGGTAC
Organism: Subanguina moxae; assembly: GCA_000981365.1. Classification (NCBI taxonomy): domain Eukaryota; kingdom Metazoa; phylum Nematoda; class Chromadorea; order Rhabditida; family Anguinidae; genus Subanguina; species Subanguina moxae. Next base: position 1,180 of record BBSZ01006982.1, on the reverse strand, counting down.
AATCTGATCGCCTCTACAAGAGGTGACATTTAAGCAACTAAATAGAAAATGAAGTAAAAATGTTTCTTTTTAAAAAAAAATTAATTCGACAGTAGAAAAGGGAGATAGGAATTTCGACTACAAAGGAGCACTGCTCTTCATGATGGTTCAAAGAACACTATGCATAAAAAAGTCGTCCGCTTCTTTAGAACTTTAACAAGCAAATCGAAAAGCCTTAACACAAAGCAGTCTTTTAAGTCTCTTTCTCACAGCTCTTAGAAAGAAAAAAGAAAAGGAAAGAGGTCTGGACAAGCTTGTGGTGGCAAAAACAAGCAAAAGAGCTGATCAAATATGCATCTTCTACGTTGACAAACAGCTCCTTAAATTTAAAAAAGAAACAACACTGAATAAGAAAAAAAAACATGTTAGGACATTTATTCTGAGGCAGCCCAGTAGGTAGAAAGACCTCAGGAATCCGAATCTAAAAACAGAATTTCAAAAAGAGGCTTGCTTGCTGAGATATGATCAAAACTAGGAGAAAAAAGGATAAAAAGTAAGTTTGCAACTGGCTATGATCGTATCTCAGCAAGCAAGCCTCTTTTTGAAATTCTGTTTTTAGATTCGGATTCCTGAGGTCCTTCTACCTACTGGGCTGCCTCAGAATAAAGAAATCCTTTAAAAAATGAGTACTCTAAATGAATACATGCAAATTTTTGTGGCGTAACAAAGTGACCGCCTAACAAATGTTCCTCATAACAAACTTTTGAGTAAATTATGGTGTACAGTCACTTAAAATATCTTTGGCAATACACTTACCGTACTCTAATACCGTATATTCTCTATTAGAAGGCCCGTCTCTAATAGAAGGCCCCTCTCTAATAGAAGGCCCCCCTAAGAGGAGGGTTGAAAAATAGAAGGCCCCTCTCTAATAGAAGGCCCCCTCAAACAGCAAATTTTGGGTTAACACTTTATTGAACATTCAAATTCAAACAAATTATTCAAAGATGAAGTAATCTTCTTCATCGTAATTTTCCAGAGTTGTGAGTTTCGGTTCTTAATCATCGGACAGCTCTCCTTCTTCCAGACCGTCTTCCTCAAAGTCATTACTGCCATCCGCCCCCCTCTGCTGAGCTCTGATGTCGTTGAGAATAATAAGTCCTTTCCTACCAATGGATCCTTCCGGTTTGAAGCACGCGATTTT
>BBSZ01006981.1:5685-21111 GCA_000981365.1 Subanguina moxae | reverse complement strand
GGGGGGGGGGGGGGGAGCTGTGGGTTGTATAATCCAGTGCAGTCAGACTTTCTACAGCTATGTTGTCCAATGATGTTTATAAAATTGTTTATTTATCATAAAGAAAGAGTATCACATGACGAAGATGATTGCTGACTTTTGGCTTGATTCCTTGACCTCGATACAACTGAACATAGAAAGTATAAAGAGAATATAAAATTGTTCAGCCTAGAAGACTAACGTGACTGTTAAGAAAAATACTAAATCTCTACAAAAATTTTGTAGATTTTGAAAACTAATTCCCGTTTGAAATCATTTTGTAGATTTCTAAAAATACAGATCTTGCGAACTATCCTATGGATAAACACCTGAACCTATAAAGGTTCCTTTGAAGACAAACCTTTAACGACATAAAAAAAACAAAATAAAACATCTTAAACTGGCCAAAAAAAAACCATTTCAAACTGGCTTCATCTCATACTGGCCCCTCCCTTCATAATATCAAGTTGATATCCCTCCCCACTCAAAAATATTTTTATTTTCATTCAACGAAAATGGCGTGATTTGAAGACCTCAGTTCTACGCTGGGCCCTAACCGCCCACAATACAATATAATTCATCAATTAGCTTAGGCCTTAGTCTTAGGCTTTAAAAATGGCCTAAAATATCTTATATCGCATGTTTCCAAAAATATATTTTGACCACTTCTTCGAGCTTCCCAAGTCGTTATTCGGTTAAAAAACATGTTTTTAGGCGGTGGAAAAACATTTTTAAAAAATAAATTTTTATTCAATTGTCTAAGTTCCTAATATGCGTTTACCAAAGTAAGACTTAAGAGACAAACTTAATCATTTTATTCAACAGATAAATTTTGAATATATGCACGAAGTCAAAATATTGGATAATAGACAAAAGTTAGCTTATTTAAATAACAAGTACCAACTCATCGTTTTAGTTATAGAAATTGGTAATACACAGCCAAAATTCGACATTTAATAAAAAAAAAATCACAATTCGAATGGGGACAAATAGTGCTTATTACTCGTTGGAACACAGCTAGAGGACAATCTGAATTGGTTGAGTTAATCATCATTATCACCAAAACCGACAAAAAAAATGCCCGAGGTAAAAAGGACAGAAGGGAAACAGAAATTTTATGTATAAATGATACGAATGTACAAAGAGAATACCAATTCATTGACAACAACAATCAGTAACAAAATGGTTCTCAATCTTTTTTCATTAGACAAAACAGCCGCAAACACAACTACAGACCGAATTGAAGAGTTGACCGTGGAGATATTGGAAACAAGCGGCTGAATAAAGTCACCAAAAAGTTATATTAAAAACTAGGTTAAAAAACATATAACAAGCATTTTCAGCAGAAAAGATGGGATGCAACAACTCACCAACCAAAATCTCGCCAACCACGAAACTCCTTAACGAAAAAAACTGCACAAATCTTTTGGGGACCCAATGCTTTTGTTTTCTTAAAGCGATATACAGTGCGGTGCAATACTTTAGCACCACCCCCTTTTTTCGCTGTATGGCCACAATTTATTAGACTAATTCTCTCTTTTTTTTTACAAAAACATGCGAAAGAGCAAAAAAATGCATTTTGTTGAACAATAGTGCAAAAAAAACGAAAAAAACAAGCGAAAATCGCGAGTAACAATAAGTGGTGCTAAAGTTTTGCACCAGCGAATTTTCATATTTGGCCAAAAAAAAATTTTCCTTGTAAGGCAACGAGTTCTTTTTTTCAACAAAATGCATTTTTTTGCTCTTTCGCATGTTTTTGTAAAAAAAAAGAGAGAATTAGTCTAATAAATTGTGGCCATACAGCGAAAAAAGGGGGTGGTGCTAAAGTATTGCACCGCACTGTATAACACCAACTACTTGAAAAATCAAAATAACCATACCGTCGAAGCAGCTATTATCTTTTATTTGCTTAGCTTTCTGAATGTTTTTGTTTGCTGCATTTATCAACTCTCAATCTCAGATGAGCCTCATCTAAAAATCAAACTCTTCAAAAAGTTGTCAGCGAAAGAAGCCAGTTGCGACAAGTGCAAAAAATCGATCAAGATTGCAAGCTTCTAAACAAAGTGTCTTTTTTTCATGTAAATACTCACGAAAGGTACGCGACCAAGCTAAAGGAACTGTAACTTCTTCTTTATATAGTTTAATCAGTTGGTGTCGTATATTGCTTTGAGAAATAAAAAGAGGCGCCAAAAGAGTTTAGGATTTTTAGAGATGGAGAGATCGCTAATTTTGGTAAGACTTTGGCGTGGGTGACTTATGAGGTTGATTGTGTCCCAAATAAAGTTTTTTTTAAAAACGCAAATGAGAGTTATAAAATGAGGAGGTGGACTGTTTGGAAGTGGATGGTCGAGAAAAATTATTGTTGTCTTCACTTATGTACAAATCTTCTGAAAATGTTTTGTGCTGCATCTAAACACGCACGCAGTTAATTATAAGAAAATTTGTTTGAAACTAGCTGGTATTAAACTCCTAACAAAATAATTCTAAAAATCTTTACGGAACTATTCTTGTTTACGACCTTTTTAATTGGCAAAAGTACAGACCGCATCAGTTTTTTCTATAGAACTACCAACTTTTGTAAAAATTTATTTCGAGGAGCTCAAATAGACACAAATTTTCTAAGAATCAGAACTTGAAAGCTTAAAAACAATACGGTAAGCAGTTTTTTTTGGCTTCTGCCTTCAGATTAGGATTCCTGTAAACATTTTGAATAGAGGGGCATGTCAGAAAGCAGTCCTTGTAAAAGTGGATTTTTGTTAGAAAATTTAACAATTTCCAAAAAATTATCATGAATTATCATCCCTTTACATACCTCTGATACACCGACCACTTAACTACCAAGGTTTTACTTTAAATTGAAATGTTTCACTTGCTTTTGGGGGAATGACGAACAAACCTCGTTAGAGAATGCAATATTAATCACATCATGATTAATATCAATTGGATTTCTGTTGTAAATCACCGAACCATCAGTAGCACTGGGAACACGTCGCTCACGGCACTTCCTGGCAGCCACCTTGTTTCGACCACGTCTTCGAATCTTTTTGATCAGAGCTTTTTGTGAGGCTGAATAAAGTATTGGTAGTTATTATGAGAAAAAAGAGTGAATTAGCTTACCAGAGAGCTTTGGATCACGCATCATCTTCTGAATCTCCTGGTGAGTCATCACAGTAATCTGCTCTGCTGTGGCCGGCAACCCATTGTCGTTGACCAGCTGCAATAAACAAGACGATTAAAGCTAATTTATAAGGCATAAAAAGTCCAACCTGTTCATCCTTGGACTGACGACCCCGACGACGTGGCTGAACACTGGCGTTAACTGCCTGAATTTGGCTGAGCACTCTTTTATTGACAGGCATAGTCGGCTTCTCTGCGTAAGTGTCAGTGTCTTCATTGTCAATCACGGGCACCAGCTTATTTTGTATACGAGAGGTTGGAGCTGACTCTTCCAACGAACGAGGAGATGAATTGGATGAACACATTGAACCAATACTGCAATTCTTTGGTGAGTTAAAAGATAACAAAATTAATAAGCAAGCAAACACCCGCTGGATGGGGAAACTCGACCATCATGTTTGATAATTGAATTCGCAAAAAAGTCAGCGGCCGAATTATTGAAGACGGAGAAATTGAACTGGTCAGCAGCCGAAACATCAACTTTCGAATCTTGCAAAGCAGCTGGAGAAGTAGAGTGATTAGCGAATGCAAGAGCAGCAGTATGATTATTGAAGGCGGCACAAAAAGTTTCATTCAGAGCTCTTGAGAAGTCATATTCAGTGGTGACGTCGTGAGAAAAAGCTGAAACAATGGTATTGAGAGAAACAAGATCTGAAAAGTGAAATAAAAAATTACTGTCAGCCTTTGATAAAACGACCCCACCTAGGACCGGCTTTAAGAGATCGTTGTATCGAGTGGTCATTATATCTGAGGTCAACATAAATCATCTTGACCACTCGCCGACCAAATGTGCCAATCTCAGAGTGTCGTTATATCGAGGGTAACTTTTACTTACATTCATTTGCCATCAGAGTAGAGTGTGGAGAAAAATTTAGAGAAACCATTGAGTTTCTTGAGTCATTAGAGACGGCATCCAGTTCGAGCATTGCACATGTCTGCGGCAGATTAAACATATTTGACATTGTTGTGTTAGTAACTTCAGCAGCCAAATTTGTGGCAAAAACATCGTTCACTAAAAATTAAAATGATTATCAGCATATTAGGAAATCGTGTCAAAAAACCTTACAGTTAGCAGCATTGACTGGTACAGCTTCAGACAGCGAGACATTGTTCAGTAATACCGGATGAAGAGAACATAGCGAAACGTTTGTAGAAAAAGCCTGTATCGGATCGATGAGTTCAGCGGCAGCGACGGTGGACATAGGATTAACCACTCCAAAAGTAGGCACAGGCTCATTCTCTAGATTTTCCTTGGGCAAATTACGAAAAAAATCTTCTGGCTTGTCCTAAAAAAATAAAGTAATCAATAGAGGAACAGGACATTTAACCGTGACGCATTTTGTTTCGAGAAGAGAATCTCGCAAGAATTCTCAAATTCTCGTCTTGCAAATATATTATTTCTGGTTCTCACAATCTCGCTGGAACCCGATCTAAATGGGCAGCGATAGATTGTGACATTTGAAATTGTGCCAAAATCAAGGGACGATTCAAGACTTCATAAATCGCCCATCAGATATACTTTTTCTTGCATCAGATCTATTTTTGCATCATATTTACTTATTTATGCATCAGATGTGGTTTTCAAGGGGTAGATTATCCAAGGGGAATTATGGTTATTTTCGGGGTGTCCATGACCAAAGTGATACAGGATTGGTTACAATTGTATTTTTTACATTATAATGCCAAGCTTTACTGGTGCTTCGGTTTGCCTTGAAAAGAATCTGAGCAAGTTTAAGTGTTTATCAATATTCAGCCATCCACCAAGTGGATGTTCACTTGGTGTGAATTTTTTTTCTTACTTTCAGGTTTTCAAAACTATTTTTTTGTACTACTTAGGGTATTCTAAAAAAGGTTTGACAGGGGTGAATCACCGTTTTGTGGGCTATTTTTTCAATTTTTGTAATTTCGCTCAAAAGACCCTGCGACGTTTAGAAATCTTTAAAATTTTCAGAAATTCTTTTTTACCAAAATTGGACCTTTATTTTGCTCCCCCAAGGTAAATAACCTTATATTAGGTTATATACACAATCTCGCTCAAACCCGATCTAAATGAGAAACGATAGATTGGGGTTGAGATACGCACACACACGCTTCGTCCCTCCACCTTAATGCAACGCTCTAGTCGACGGACGTAAGAATTAATGGAACGACTGATCATTTCTCCCGGAAGATTCTCAAACTCATGGACAATTCGATCTCGCAATTCATTCAAGTCTGCTGGCTAAGTCCGGTAGATACGGCTTTTGAGATATCCCCAAAGGAAGATATCGCATGGAGTTAAGATATATTCAAGAATAACTAGCAAAATACGATAAAAGTGTGTTTTTAACATTTTCGGATAACAGGGTAAATCAATGCGAATTTTCAAAATTTGGTCGGATTTTTTTTCTGAATGTGATATAGCAAACAAAACGGGAGCTCAAACTGAGTCGATCTGCGTTTACACAGTTTCGAAATTCGGTCTATAATAAGTTATGGTTGTTTAAAAGTGTCAGAAATTTCTGGAACACCCTGTATATCTGATACAAATAAAGTATTTCTGATGCAAGGAAAAGGATTTGTTTTTTATTATTATCTTATCGTTTGTTTCCGTCATTAGTCTAGAAGTTGAGTATAAATTCTCAATTAACATTTCTTTGTAAAATAGCAAAAAACAAACTTGATCATAGTCAAAAAATACTTCATTCTTGTTGTCCGACTGTCTCCCAATGCTATTAGAAAATTGTGCTGCATCAAACGGTCTTTGAGCGCCCGAAGAAGTCGTTCGACTGTAGGAGATGTCTGTAAGAACCACCGTTTGACCGTCAACAGATTTGCAAGAAGAGGTTGTTGCAATTCCTTCCTCTAGTTGAGTAGGATATTGTTGTTTGGCAGTTGCTTGTAAGGGTTGCCCTAAAGCACGGTAAAAGTCAGTGTAGTGAGCTTTGGACAGATTCTCATATCGGTAGCGTTCTTCTGAGTTGAGTGGCTAAAAAGAAAAAAAGGTTGGGAAAGTATATTGAAAAAAGTTTGTTTATTTTTGAGACGGAAATTAGATAGCTTTGGATGAAATGTATATAAATTGCGAACAAATACAATCACTCTAGAAATTACTATGAAAACTTTTACTTTTCTGCTAAATCTCATATTTTTGCATGGTTTAACAGTAGCCACCTATATTGACTCAGTGATTCCAGCAACATTGAAAGAGCCGTATAAAAGTGATCCAAATAATGGAGCCCAAATTGTGGAGAAGAATATTCGCCTTATGGCTGTTATGAACCTAATGCAGCAGGTAACACTATTATTTCTTTGAATAAGTAAATTTATTTGAAGAACTGGCAACTCTACAAAGAACACTGGTACCGTTTATTTGAGCTAGAATTAATGTGGGTTCCTGCTGAAAACTTCTGCAGACAATTAGGAGGACATTTAGTCAGCATTAGGGACGCAGCCGAGAACGATTTCGTGCATACTCTGCGCAAAAGTAAGTATGAAGATAAAGCTATTAATATGACTATTACTACTTTTAACATCACTATCTTTAGGAAAATAAAAGTTTTTGATTTTACTGGATTTTTACCCTCCCCCTCCAAAAAAAGCAGTTCAAGATCTTATCTTTTTCTGAGTGAGCCCTCCTTAGAAAGTGGTACTTTACTTGTCCCTTCCCCTCCCTATACAGCCCTTAATCTCTTTAAAAGTAGTCAAAAAATGCTTCTTACTTAGTTAATATATCTAGAAAGGCCAAATTCTGGGGGGAGGGGTTGGTATAATACAGTAATACCAGTTTATTTATTAATATTAGAGAGCACAGTAAATTTCCTTTTACAATTTGCAATAATTTACATTACAGTAAAAGCCGGTTTTCATAAGAGAAAGTTCTTAAAAAAACCGTTTTAATCGTTTTTAGGGCATAACAGTTACTTAAGAATGGTTAAAACACGACTTTGAAAAAAATGGGGGGGGGGGGAGTATACTTTAGTAGGTTCCAATTTTCTCATCTTTTGAATCCATAAGTTTGATATCCGTTGGGTTTATTTTATTGTTCTATGATTCAAATCTTTTATTATTTTAACAAAAGAAAAAGTTAAAAATATATCATTATGTCGCCAAGGTGGGAATTAAAAGACAGCAAAAACAAAACAGACCAGCAAAACCATTTAATTACCACTTCCAAATTTTCCCATGAAAACAAATCTTAAACAAAAAAATTCAGAGAGTAACATTTGGATTGGACTAAACAAACTTAAAACTCGTTTCTACACCTGGAGTGATAGCAATAATACCAGCAGTCCTGAATATCTTAACTGGGATTCCACCCAACCTAATGAACCAAATGTGCATTGTGTTTATATGGCCTACAACCAAGACCAACAGAGTGGCACTTGGTTTGACTACGGTTGCCATCAAAAATTACCCCAATACTTTGTTTGTAAATTGCTTCTCTAATTTTTGTACTTAATAAACAAAGCACCAACCACAAACAAACTCTTCTCTGTCAGTAACTGCAGGTCTCGTTCATATTGTTCAGTGGCTGAGTCCATAGCTATTTGTTGATATCCCTGGCTGTTACGTCCGTAAAAACCTGAAGGAGTCGCTAGACCACCTTTCTCTTGCTCTATGTCTCGTCGCCAGTAAACATCGATTGCTTCGTAATCCTAAATACGAGCCTTGTATAAAAATCTAGTTGAAATCTTTTCTAAAATTCACTTTTTATGTAGAGAAATGTCACAAAAAATACAGGGCGGGGAAATTTATTCCCACGAGTTTATTTTAATCATAATTTTCTGAAGTTCCAATATTTTGCCGAGATTTTTTATTTATTCGAAAGCTGAGAATTTAGGAAAGCGAATGACATAAGACTTGTTCATTTTTCTTGTCGTGATCACCGTTAAAAATGTGATTAATTGGAAAGTTAATTTTTCTTGTTTTAGCCACCGTCTGAACACCTCAAAGAGAAGGCAAAAGCGTCGAACGGTTCATCCAGAAAGACAAAAACGTCACGCAATTCACTATTCACCATCAAAGGGAGTTTGGGGAAAATGTTAAAGTGCCAGACCAAGGACAGCAATGGATTTGGTAGAACAAATTCAATAGACAAGGAAGCGTTGAGCGGAAGAAGAAGTATGGGAACGAGGTTTGAGTTTGTAGCCACCTTATTTATGTTCAGCCTAACTGTTTTAGAGCATGGCCAAGCTTTGAAGAAGAATTGAACGCGCTTTTACTGGTATACCTCAGCATATGGTCAACCAAGCAATCGGAGCCTATCAAAGCCGCTAGAATACTGCCTTGAAGTGAAATGAAAGAGAGTAGAACAGGAATATGCTTTAAAATTGTTGTTATTTTTGTCCGTTGCTGTTGGTCGGCATTTAAATAAAGATTTCTCTGCAAGTTTTGTGTCGTTCGCTCACCTAATTTTTCAGCTTTCGAATGGAAGAAAGGTCACCTCGAAATATTGAGAATTCGAAAATTTATGACAAAAATAGACTCGTGAAAAAAAAGTTGTACTTTGTTGCATTCTTTAACGTATTAGAATAGTTACGGAGCGTCTGTAACACGATTTTGAAAAAAGGACTAAGCCCCCTTAATGCTAAATTTTAGATTGAAGTAGTGGTAGTAGTAGTGGTTAATCTAGTAAAATAAGCAAACAAACCATTAAAGAAGGGTCATCATTGCGAGAAGGAGACTCACTTCCAGATTGCTGCTGTTGTACCTCCGATTGCTGAAGACTTGTAGCTGGTCCTGAATTAGCACTAGCTGAAGTGGAAGAACTGGAAGAGGCTGGCCGACCACTTGGCATCTGTTCGGTCAGTAGCATGTTGACTTGACGATTTTGATTCCAGGCAAACTCTGCCAGCTCCATTTCGCCACGCCATCTGAAAAAATATAAAAACATTTTAACGTAAAATATCCATTCTAGGACATCTTTTAGTATTTTCGAGTAAACTCACTCTTCTCTCTTCTCTGCATTTATTTCACGGTTACGCTGGATCCATTGTTTTTTAAACCAAATTGGATTACTTTCTTTTAAACTATTTAGACCCTGCATTTATATTAAAAATAAATAAATTAGAATAACATAAAGCTCGTTATAGATGCTCTGAGATGGCAAAATTTCCTATCAGACGCTAAACAAAAAACAAATGGCGAAAGAAATCGATAAATCGAAAAGCTGATTTTGTAAAATGATGATGAGAAAAATTGATGATTTCCTCCATCTTTTTCCACCTTTGTTTAGAACTGTTTTTTTTTAAGCAATTGATGGTTTTTACAAATTTTTTTACACAAAATTACCAATTTTAAATACTTCAGTCAAAACAAGTCAAACAAAAATACTAGTTGATAATTACATGTAATTGGAAGTCAAACCAACCAACAAAACTGCATGCGAATTAGGCTAGTAAGCACAAAGAGGTGTATCAACAAAAATCTATAGATTTTGAAAATAAATCCTCGTTTGAAATCGTTTGGTAGATTTCTACAAATTTGTAGATCTTGCGAACCATGAATTGAATCAATAATAAGTTTTAATTTGTTATTTTCGGAAAAAAACCGGGCAGCGAAAAAATTTATATGGCACAATTTGCATTGGCGCAATTTGAAATGGCCCAATCTATCGCTGCCCAAAAAAACTACTATTCCTGCTTCAACACCTCAGAGTAGGGTTGTCGAGTCGAGTTGAACTCGAAAAAAACTCGAAAACTCGAAAATTTCGAGCGCTCGACAACCCTACCTCAGAGGCTGTACACCACAATTTACGCGAAAATTTGTTACGAGGTACACTTGTTACGCGGTCGCTTTTTAACGCCACAAAAATTTGCACATGCTCATTTACAGTACTCATTTTTTAAAAGGATTTCTTTATTCTGAGGCACCCAAGCAGGCAAAAAAGACCTCAGGAATCCGAATAAATTTGAATCCGCTCTTATTTCAAAAATCCGTATTTTTAATGAATCCTGGATTCAAATTGCCAACACTGATCAAGACCATTCTCGGTGTCTCGTTCGAAGCAGTGTTTTCAATAATCAGAATAAGAATCAGAATGGTTCATAAGCAGAATTCAAAGTCAGATCAGAATCAGAGATCAGAAGCAGAAATTTTTGAAATGAGAAACAGAAACAGAATGATGATAAAAATTTTTCAAAGTCAGAATCAGAATCATTCTGCTTTTGATTCTGACTTTGAAATTTTCTGCCTTTCGATTCTGCTTCTGACTTTGCCATTCTGATTCTGATTATTGAAAACACTGGTTCGAAGGCATCTTTCAGTCTCTATTGAAGTGCCAGAACTGTTGTGGTTTTATTGTTGGTTTGTTTTGTCAACTACAGGGTGTGTCAAAAAAATATGACCACTTTTGATTGCCAAAATTATTTTTGATAATTTTGTTTGCAACTGTATTTACAATTTTTACGACTTTTGTCTAACTGTTGTGTCGTTGTTAATTTAATAATTTAAGAAAATGGCTGAAATCAGGGAGCAAGAACTGCGCGCTGCTTTTCGTTTGTGTGTGTCAAAAGGGAAAACCGTACAAGCTTAATTCTCGTCAAGAAATTGGACCAGAGCATATATGAAAGCGCTTGCAATTGATTGTTGTTTGTTTGTCTGTTATAGTGGAATAAAGTATTGTCAAAGTCGTTTGTCATTGTGCACAGAATCCCTAGTGAGGTTGGAGATTTCGAGGGCGTAATTTCCTAATTTCTCAACCCTCGCAATTTTTTTCTGCAGGTCCAAGATGTGAGCCCTGATATGATATTTTGATATGTCTGGACTAGCTATTTCTTATTATAATTTATGCATCCAAATGGAAATGCAGGCAGACCGTATAAGTGAAAAGAAACTTTGAAACTATTGTTTATACCACACTGATTTGCTAAGGATTTATTGCTAAATACATCAAAGCAGCTTCTCTTCTTAAAAGACCCTTGAAAATCGTGCAACCCCCGTTCGGTCCCTTGAGGTGTCAAAAGTTGCTAAAGTCACTAAATTTATTGCGCAAGTGTTCATATATGCCATTTTTTTATTTGTTTTGAAAAAAAATAGTATCATTTTTGTTAACCACAATTATTGTAGTGCTAAAAGAAGTCGTTCTCATAGCTTAGGCTTAGGCCTAGGAGCCGATCTTGCAATTTGTTTGATTGAAAACTTTACTAAATTTTATTTTGCATCTTAAAAGTCCAAAGCCAAAAGCTTTTTAATAGTGTTTATCATATTTAATATAATTTCAACTAAAGACTTACAAGTCCTACAAAAAACTCATAAAATAAATCTACAATTTCGACATAAAGCCTTCTTACAGGAAATAGGGTATTTTAATCCAAATATTCTTTCAACTAGCTGCATTGTCGCTCTGGCGCCTTTTTAGTTATTGGATTTACAACTGATAAATATGCCGTAAATCCTCTTTTTATGGACTTATACAAACATTTGTTAAAAGTTTTTGAAAGGGGTCAAAAGCATCATTAAATATAACATTTTTTGTTTTTAACCCCCTCTTAGAGTATAAGTTATATTGAAACATATGGATCTTATTACAATCAATAGGGTTTGTAAAACAATTTTATTATAACAAATTTCGGATACATTGAAATAATGTTTGGTTTCTTAGGAATACGTATTGATGGCCTCAGTGCCTTTAGTCTAATTTACACCGGCCTCCGTGCTGGTGGGAATAATTGCCCTCCCTCTTGTTGTATGTCCTCGCTGCAACCTCGGTCTTCTTGTTTGTCCTCGCAGTGGACTTCATGCCCGTGAGTGTTATCCCCAAGGCCTTCATCTTCTTGTGTGTCCCCGCAACCGTTATAAGATCGTAAAACCAAGTCCCTTACAAAAAAGTTGGACATTACGGTCTCCAAAAACAAAACTTTTTTGGCGCCAAATTAAAAAAAAAGCGTGACAAACAGACACATATCAAATATTATGGTTGGATATAGTAACAAAATCCCTCCCGTCATCCCTCTCGCTCAAAATTTTTCTCCCGCTTTGCGAAAATTACTTCCCTACACGTACCATATTCAATTCATTAAACGATTCAAATTCGTTTTTTATTAAGAAACTTTAGAGAATGGCTTCATTTAAATTTCCAAAAAATGTTATTAAGCAATTCAAGAAGAGGGCGTCGTTGAAGTCTATCAATCCAATGCAAGTTGTGTGAAAGTCTTACAGCATTCAAGGTAGTGGAAAGGAATGATTCGTCTACGAAAGGTCTAGGAAGTCACATTTATTGCAATCACCGTGAAATCTTTGATGCTATGAACTCGAAAACTGTCGAGGTTAATCAAACAATAAACAGCTTTATCTTTATATGCGAAATCTCCATGTCAGTTCCGGCAACAAGTCTTTCAAATGAGCGGATATTCTCAGGCGACAATTCTATATGCCAACAAGCTGAGGAATCGACTAGGAGGGGCAAAGGCTGATCAGATATTGTTAGTGAAGTCCTATCTGAAAAAGTCGGCGCTAAAGAAGATAATTCGGATGATGAGAATTGATCTTTTTCTGCTATTCGTTGTCGTATATTGTTAAATAGAATAGGTTTTTCAGGCCTAAAATTTTGCCCAAAGTCCCTCCCGTTATCCCTCTTGCTAATATCTCTCCCGCTAGTGAGTTCACAGGAGGGAGGCCAACCTTAGATTGTACATATCTGCGACATTGATAAAAAAAAAACGTGATTATTTTATACAGATCTATTTATTTTTAAGCAATATATGCAAAGTCTGTAATAGATGTGCTTAAAAGTCTTGTTCGGTTTTTTTTTTATCAGAGTTTCCAAGCTCTTTTGCTTCAAAAAGAGTACTCACCTCATTTTGGAATTGAAGAAAGATTTGTAAGAAGTAGAAAGATTGGCACGGAAGGTGCCCACCATTGGGTCGAAAAATTCACTCTCCTCGCCTCTATCATCACTGGCGAAGTGTTGTGAAGACAGAGCAGTGGTCTGTTTAGCTGCAGACACACCACCAGTCGAATTTACACTTGAAGCCATAAATTGGAGTTGATGTTCCATGATAGCTAATGCTTTGCTCTCTGTAAACCCAATTGGGATTAGGAAAAGATTAGGTTGCAGCCTACCTGGATGAGTGTTGAATTTTTTGGTCACGCTGGATCGATAATAGGTCTTTAAGGGAAGGCCGATGGAAGCTACAGACAGGTGGAAAGGTGTAAATAAAGATTTGGGTAGTGGCAGTAAATTTTTATCAACACTGTCTGTTTGATAAACCGAAATCAGGGCGGTCACCAATAGCAGGAGGGAAAGAAACTGGAAAGAAGTGCTTCTGCTTTTTTGCTGGTCTAGCCAGACGCCCACCCCTTTGTCTCCACTCTTTTCTCTGTGCCTTCTGCTGTTTAATTTGCCTTGTCTTTTTGGTAGACTAAGTACTACTGCACTTGCTGTCATTTTTGCACATTTCGGGTAGGTGTTTGAATGTGATTCAAACATTTTGCTACCTTGGTGATGAAGATGATATAGATCTTTGTTGTTTGGTAAAAAAGTATGATGACTCTTTTCCTTCCTAAGTTCCTTTAAATCCTTTTTAGCAGTCGATGAAGAAGCTTGCAGCTGATCTTCTGTAGCAATGCCTGCAAATTGAGCTTTCAGCAATGAAGTACAGGGTGCCCCAAGTAATTCTCCCACATTTGTTTTGCTTGTAACTTTTTTTCAAGCGTTAGTTTTTTTCGTACAATGGCTCATTGGAAAGCCCCAAAAATGCCTTTTTTTAAAGTTTACACGATTTCGTTGGAAATTTGCTGAGATATGACGTTTTAAATATCTTGTTTCAACACTTCTTCCGTTTCTGTCCAAACAACATTGCAGGCGACGCAGGTAGCTTTCAAATGCTCTTCCAATCATTTCTTCGGGCAATTGCTCAATTTCTTCTTTGATTCATTGGTGCAACACTTCGAGGTTTGCATAAGGCTAATCTGTGTAAACCTTGCTCTTAATGTAGCCCCAAAAGAAAAAGTTTTTTGGATTTAGGTCCGGAGACCGAGCAGGCCATGCAATCGGTGCAGGATTTTGCTTCGAACAAAAAAAGGAAGAAATAAAAGAGCATTTGAAAGCTACCTGCGTCGCCTGCAATGTTGTTTGGACAGAAACGGAAGAAGTGTTGAAACAAGATAGAGATTAATAAAATTTTTGTTATTTTTGACTAACATGTTTAAAACGTCATATCTCAGCAAATTTCCAACGAAATCATGTATGTAAACTTTAAAAAAAAGGCATATTTGGGGCTTTCGAATGAGCCATTGTACGAAAAAAACTAACGCTTGAAAAAAAGTTACAAGCAAATGTGGGAGAATTACTTGGGGCACCCTGTATATATATTTTGGCTTGAGTATAGAATCCCCCCAGGCGGAGTTGTCGATCACAAGAAATAACTGCCTTTTCACGCAAATCGACCCGGATTTCATGAGAAAGTGCGCGTTTTAAGCTTTATAAGACTGTCACCACAACACTATCAAATGACAGTTTTTATTAAATGCACAACAAACAACTTTTTGAACATTTGTTTTTGAAATCACCCAAACTTTTCTTTCACATTGGTATGTTTGCAATATCTGAGATCACAGATGATATAAAAATATCCGGTCTAGCAAACTCTTTGCGCCGAAGAAATTGAGCAATATAAGACCCAAGAAGGCTACACTTTGTTCCGTGTCTAGGTTTTTCATGTGTTTAACTGACGTACAAATGTAAAATTAAAACAACTTTATTCTCGAAAAAGGGAAATCGACCAGGCAAGCAGCTACGTAGACAAATTTTTGAATGATGTGCGCATAATTTTTGGACAGCTTGTATATTATCAAAGCATATTATCAAAATTTAATTGTTGTAAATTTCACGTCAAAAAAAAAATTCCCCCATTTTTGGGACATATGGTAGCACATACCTCGTTGCGGACTGTGAATACGGTATCCAGTTGACGATACATTGTTGGCATAACAATGTCCATCATCACCATCAGAAGACATCAAAAACCAAGTAGAGGCTATCAACTTGCCACCACAACAATCTTCAATTAAACTCCTAAATAATCTGTTGTAAAAATCGCCAAGAAATATATAATGAAGTAAATGTTGGTTTAGAATGAACACAACCAAAAAAAGTAAGGTAATGTTCTAGTAAAATATAGTGTATATTTTAATCAAGAAAGATACGCACATAACGAAATTATCCATACAATTTTCACATCAATTAAGCGAACAAAAAGGCACATATATATATATATATATATATATATTTTAGGTGCATAGACATTC